>WURS02020301.1:0-11986 GCA_011762765.2 Rhinocypha anisoptera | reverse complement strand
GGGGGAGGGGGGGGGCGGGGAGATGCTCTTATCCGGAGGAAAGGGGTCGTGCTCTCTACTCCCGGCCTGCGGGTCGGTCGTGTGGGGGAGGGGAGATGATACGGCGAGCGCACGGTCGTTTCGCCGTTGCGAGGTGACTCGCGCGGTCGGTTTGGCGCCTCCGGAAGAGGGGGTCGGGGCTCTCTAGCTCTCTCTCTCTCTCTCCACCACCTCCTTTCGTTCGTGATGATGTCGACGGGGAAGGAGTGGGCGGGACACACTCCCCTCCGAGGAAGGGACCGCAGGGAGAGAGGTCCCGAAAGGGGAAAAAAATTGAGTTCCCTCTATCTCCATAGAAACTTTTTAACTCTCTCCACCCGCGGCGCCTCTCCGGTAGCCCGCAGGGGGGTATGCTTCCGTTGAAACTGGATCTCCGCGGATGTTGCTCTAGGCACTCCTAGGCAATTTCCCTTCTCACTCCCAAAACCCCCCTTCCGCCCCGCTCGGACAACATCATATTTTTCCTACCGCAATGTGTTTTCCACCCGTGAGTTCCCTACGTTTTCTATCTCGAGAGATTTGTGTGTGTTTTTTTTGGTTGGTCGTAGTAAGTTGAAATATGTCGATTCCACCTCTGTTGGGATGGGTCGGGCGAAGTGGGATGCCGGGAGATTTGGGCTGCGGGAATCGATTCGCACGTGACGGGTCCTCTTCACCTAGCCCCCTGGGTCCATTGAACGTCCACTATCTCCCTGACATCACGTCCACGCGGGAGCGCTAGCGTATTTCAGGTTATAGCGTGCCGAGCGATCGTGTTCCCGTTTTCAACGGCCTTATTGTACCTGACCGGGTACACGTCTTATCCAAACGCGAGCTTCGTGAATGTAGGGGGCTAATACACGACTTCTCTGTATACCATTTACTAACCCCCCTGAGCCACGTAGTGGATAAAGCAACTTGAATGCAAGTCGAAACCCGTCAAATAAATTCATCCATGAGGCTTTAAAACGTGTATTCAATTGCACGTTTTTACGCTCGTGTTATCTCTACTATGAATATTCCCTGTCCTGTAAGCTGTGTATCAGAGAGACTATTTATCAAGACGAAACAAGAAATTAAAAGCCCAAGACTAATATAAGACTCGATATGTTACTTGAATATCATATTTAGACACTTTTCTACCGTCCGTTTCTCGTTGACATCATTGATGTCAATGTTCTTTCTGTCAAATAATTATCATTGGGATAAGTCGGCATTAATAATAGTTTTTGTCCGTATCCATATGTATTATTTACAGTTTGTCTTAGACGTTTTCAAAATACTATTAAGAATGTGGAAACGTTAATTGCAAGTAAGTGACTACAACCATAATATTAAGAGCATTTCTTCAGTATTAGTATCCGATTTGTACATTACGAATAAATATGAAGACAAAAGACGTGACACGAGAAGTAACTGAAGCTGATTACTCATACTGATGTCTATTGGCGCTGATGCCGCGAAGAGGCAATAATTAGTATTTATTTTTTATTTATTAAATTATTTAAATTCATAAATAAAATGTGTTAGTATATAATTTTATGAAAGTTCAGAAGGTTATTTGAAATTGGCCCCTTTCCATTAATTTCCACGAGGAGAAAATTACTTAAAGTAATACAGCGCTATTTTTGAGTGAAGTGATGAGCTTAATATAAATTCTATGGTTGGAATCATGCCTTTAGTTATGCATAGCTTTCATTTTTACAAATTCTAAGAGGGCTATTCACTATAGCAATTCCGTCAGTAGTGTGCTGTTTCTCGATAAGTGTGGTTTGTGACCACGCAAGCGTTATTTGGCGGTCAAGAGACGTAGATATATCCCCCGATGATCAGTTTTGTAATGATGATCGCGTGGACTTTAGTGAACGCCATTTAAAAAAAATTTATATTGTGATTGGACCTTTTTAAACAAATGTTTGAATGAAATCACCTTCCAGCTCTCCTGGTTGGAAGTCAATTCACATTTTGTTGAAAAAGAATAAATTAAGAATCTATTATGAAATCGGATTGTAATCAGTCTTGGACGTTACATATTTATTCTTAGTTTAATCTCGCGTCAACTTGGTCTCCACAGTCCCCTATTTGGAATGCTTTCCCGGTGTGATCAGCTCGAAAAAAATTCCATTCGTGAATATGAAAAGATTTTTTTTAAGAAAAAATTTGTTTCAAGGATGAACTTTCAGGCTTGATGCGGTGGAAATGAATCATAATGAGGACAAAGAGATATCACTTTTCCACTACTTTAATTATTTTATTTTCTCGACTGGTATTGATCTATTGCATCATAATCACGTCCTGAAATCATGATTAATTGACGATCTTGTCATGAAAACTTATCATTAAAATCGTACCTTTTCTATTATCCCCTTGATTTTCTAAGCATATTATAACAATCCCAAAACCAAATAATGAAGCATTATAAAAAATCATACCTTTACGTCACATTTTTAAGATATCTACTCAGAGAATTAACAATTTCAAACAGTACAAATATTTTCGAGTAAAGTAAAAATATGGCTCCTTAATAAACCTATTAATAGAATGGTCTGGTAGCGGACACATTAGTGATTGAAATAAAACATTGGAAATTGTCACTTCTGTACTTGGTGACCTAGAATAATTAATAGCACAAAAATAACCTATGTCTTGGTGGTGGTTAAAAGATATGAAGGAAATGTTGACGTTCGTTATGGTGTGAGAGGCTTTGCATATTATATGTTATCTAGGTTTATAAATGTTTCCCTTCCTGTAGTCAGAAACGGCGCAGCGAATGGGAAGTTGAAAGAGTTATAAATTTTATTTATTTAGGTATTTTGGTTCATACGGGAAAAATAACACGAGGGAAACTGCGTGAGGGTTTCTTGCATTGATCGAATCCCTTCAAATATTTTCCATTCCACGTTTCGTTTACATTAGTTTGAGACCCTTGATGTTTCCTATTAGTGTCGTCCAGTGTTTCATGTAAATAACCGAGAATCAAATGAAACTGCTAAAACTTGGAATTCTCGGAAAGGACTGAAAGTACGCTGCGAGTATTTCGTCTTTACACTCAGTACTACATACGTCGATTTTGTGACTATATGAGTTATTTCTCTCACTGTTTTCATACCTCATTCCAGTCGTAGATTTTGTTCCCTTCCTTTCCACTCGTGCGATTATCCCTTCAAAGCTGTAAAGACCTTTGATCACTCCAGAAATATTCCGGGTTCTCTGCCCAGGGACACTGAAAGGTTTCTTTTTGGTGGGAGGTTTGATGACCTCGCCATATGACCATTTCGAAGTCTCATGCCTTCGCGGTGACACTTGTACTACAGCAGCTGAAAGTCACAAGTACTGAAATCGGGCAGTTTTTTTTTTACCCCCGTTGTAATGTGTGAATTTCGCTCCAGCCCAAGGAAAATCTATGGAGGAATGATCCCTGGTGGTTAAAGTTGAAAATCCCCGTTCCAAAATTAAACCGCTATCTGGATTTTGAGTTCGCTTGAATTTTGCTTGATTAAAAAAAAATTTACTTGGATGAATACTTTAATACAGCGTGGGCTTATCTGGCTATTTGTTTATATTCCATCACACGGATTTATTCGTTCATCCGATTTAACTTCAAGGGTATATCTTTCTATTTATCACCTTACCCAAGAATCGGGCTTTCCAATAGTTTTCATTCCGAGAATCTCGAAATATTGTTCATGAATATAAAATGCGACAAACTGAATATCTTTTAAACTTCCACTTGCTATATATCCTTCGCTCTAGAAAATCAATTAAACTAGTCAATTTTAATAACAAATAAGTTTCATTTACTAGTAGCTTGACAGTTTTTTTTGTGGATTAAAAATATTATTTTTAGGACTAATATTTGTTATTTTCTAACTGTAGTGAAGTTCATGTTCACATTCAATCCAGATATTATATTACCATTGGTTTTTCTGGGGTGGGTAGTATATATTCAATAATTGGCTTTCTTGGAATATTATAATCCCAATACCAAATTATGAAGCATTTTTAAAAAATCATACCTTACGTCGCACTCTTAAGATATATACTCAGAGAATTTACAATTTCAAACAGTACAAGTATTTCTAGAGTAAAATAAAAATATGGCTCCTTAATTAACCTAACATTTAATATCATGATCTGGTAGCGGATCCTTTAGTAATTGAAATAAAACATTGGAAATGGTCACTTCTGTACTTGGTGAACTAGTATAATTAATAGAACAGAAAATACTCATGTCTTGATGATGGTTAAAAGATAGGAAGGAAATGTTGACGTTCATTATGGTATGAGAGGCTTTGCATATTATATGTTATCTAGGTTTATAAATGTTTCTCTTCCTGTAATCAGAAACGGCGCAGCGAATGGGAAATTGAATAAGTTATAAATTTTAAATTTATGTATTCGGGTATTTTGGTTCCTAAAAAAAATTTCGTTTAACTCCTGAACAGGTATCATTTGGGGGTATCTATATTCCCCTTCTAGGAACCTAAATTATGTTCATTTTCACTTATTAAAATGTCTAAAAGTGGAATAATTTAAAAAAAATTATTATATATTATTATATTAGTTTGTATAATCTCTATATCCGATGGAAAAGGACTCTCCGTGCGCACATAGAATCGTGAATAAATGCTGAATCGTCCATGGTAGAGTAGGTTTGTGAGGAGTGACGACTGAGTCGTGAAACGGTGTGATTCCGTGGTTTCTCCGCCCATTTCCTCTTGGGGGGGGGTTGATCATTATGGCGGCTCTTCTCCGTCGCAATGTGTGTGTGCTCACGTCCGACGAGTGAGTGATCGTCGACGACGCTTGACGTCCCCAGAACGTCGCCCTCTCGTCCTCATTCTGGAAGGTGACGCCGTCGGCTCCACGAACGAGCCCCGTGCTCGTGGAAGGAGAGAGCTCTCGGCGTTGCTCCTGAGGCTTATATCCGGCGTGTTGATGCGGAGGAAGCGGATCGAAAGATTGGGATTGGTTGGGGAGTGGCGAGGGGCGTGAGATGAATTGGCGTCTTGTCTTCCCACTCGGTCCAAACCGTATTGCCCCTTTCGAATCGACTAGCGCATCAGGGGACTTGTCCGAGGATAAAATCCAAACTGGCCAGCATTGACCCCCAATTGACCTCGGAGCCGACCCTCAGGGTGGGGAAGTGAACGTAAGAGCGCGGGAAAATAAAAAAAGAACAGGATACTCTGTCCACTCTCTCTATTGTAGCCAACCTCCCGCCCCCTCCCCCCCCCGAGGCTCTCAATGTGACTGTTCTCTCAGTAACTCGGGAAACGATCAAAGTAGTCAGATCCTTACTCCCCACCTCCTTTGTTGGCCAACTCCAAATGTTCCATTTGCCTTGACGTGGGTGAATCCTTATTTCTCTTTTGTTTCCGTTGCCAATGGCCTCTTGCTTGGGTTGCGTTTGATACGTGACCTGACAGCCAAATGGCACCCGATGAGTTTCAGGACAAATTGTTTGACAAGAAAAATTCGTTCGGATCCGGAAAGAGAAAAGGTTCGACTTGCACATCCTTTACTAAGATTTCTCTCGTTACCCAAGCAGCCATCCTGCTTTGCTCGGACAGGACGTAAGATTGGTGATTCCTGTCATGTTTCACTTGTTCCACCAAGTCCAAATGCGTTTAATTTAATAGTATATAATGTAAAAAATTAGCGAATAACCTCCCTCGAAATTTTCGTGCGAGGCATCTCACTTGATATGGTTTGTGACATTTGTTGAAACGTCAAAGAATTACTGGCTTTAAAATTTGGGAAATAAAAATGTTACAAAATGAGTGAATGACTTACTGTTAGAAGGTGACCAGAAAGTAATTATGGATGGCATTACTTCGGATATTGTCAGCTTGCCTCCACACATCTGTTTTTGGATCCCTATCTCTCTTGATTTAAATTCATGAAAACTTTCAAATTTGTACTTAATTCTGTGCGACTTCCAACTAATTCGACTCGTATCATTGCAGTCGATATTTACGTGTTTTATTAGGTTCCCTGCTATTAAAGAGTTTAAATACCCCTGACGTTCTTCATAAAATATTAAGTGACATTGTCAATGTTTGGAGGAGGTAATGAGTTTAATTCAAGTTCGTCCTGTTATTTAGAAAACAGTACAGTACATTAAATTCACTGAAGGTGTCAGTTCATCGTGACTATAGAATTGTGACAAAAACCTGATTTAAATAAATAATAAATATAAATGAAAATTTTGACCGCAGAATATTTTTAACATAGAGGTAAAAGAGGACATATTGAAGTAGCGCTTCGGAACTATTTCGGGCTTATCACGGCGTACTGTTCTTCTTATGGGGAGACAATGGAGGGTAGTCCTACCTCATACCATATCTGATATCTTAAGCGGTTTTCGAACACAATGTATGCAACTAAACATTTCATGATCTCTCAAGTGGAAATTTAAGTAAAGTAACGGGGTTTATTAGTTCGGAATGATACTTCGATTCAATTCTAACTCTCATATAACCTTTTCCCTTATGCCATTCCGCGCAGAGCGGTAATAGCGGGAAAGAATTTTGTAGATAAGAAGTATTTACAAATAAAATTCATGACGTCTAGAGTGTTAAACGAAATTTACCCATGGCTTAACTTGAGGATTAATGGTTTATAATCCAAAAACTTTAGCCCTCAAGAAGAAAAGTTGTGGAACGGAGCTAATATATAGGTATGAAGAAGATCGTAGAAATCCCTAAATATACATGAGTTAATAAAGTTTTTAATGGAGGTGGGAGGAGAGGAATGGGAAATGGCGAATAATTTTAAAGGGAGTAGTAAAACGAATAGATTCATACATACGGAAGTGCGATAAACCTGTTAAAATGCAAATTAATCACGAACAGGAGAATAGCGAGGAAAATATTTCATTTGGATTGGAATGCGGATTGATAAAAATATAGAAATAGAAAAGGGAATTGTGTGTGCCTGAAAGTATTTAAATTGTTTCCTGAATTCTAGAAGGGCAGGAGCTAAGGTTACAACTTTCTGAAAACGTTCCGGACTTATCTTAACTAGCGCTTTAAATAAAAGAACTCCAGGGTTAGCATTTGATTGAAAATATTCTTAAATATTTTTCTAGTATTTTTGAATGAGGTATTGTTAAGGACAGTTATTTCCTTTGATTATTCTAGTCGAATTTTTTGAATGGTTATATTTTAAATTAGAAAATCATTTCAACCTTTGGAATTTATTACGGAAGAAAAGTACGTATCGAACAAAAGCATTATGTGAAACTGCAGTTGGGTATATTACAGAAATCGAAGCCAGTGCGTACCGGATACGTGACCGGAAATGAGTTGCCACTAACGTTCAGTTAATAAAAAGTACAAAGTTGTATTAGAATGTGAGATTTATATTCTGTGCATCTAAGGGAAAGATTTGACTCTTACATCCACAATTGGAATGTGGCTTTTACCGGGATTTCGGTATACTCAGTAAACATGATTTTCTTATTAGGAACACAGGTTATACAAATATAGTTTTTAAATAACATCAGTAACAAGAAGAGGAAACATAAATCTCTATTTGAATATTTACTGCCATGGTATTCACTCAGAGGTAAAGGTACGAATTGTTTTTAGGGTAATAAGTACCTTGGATTGGATAGTACCCGGTGGTCGTTGTAGGATTATTGTGGGTCCGTCCGCATTGTATATACTTTTACGTTTGAAGGATAATGATTAGCAATTCGTTTCTGGTAACCGAATGTACTCAACCCACAGGAGGCAAAAGAAGAAATAAAATCACGGTAATCAATACTTATAAAAGATGCCGGTCGGGTTAGTCAGCTGGGTAGCGCGGTCGCCGGCTCACGCAAAGGTCGCGGGGTCGAATCCCTACCAGGACATGGATGTTGAATTTGTCCATAAATAATTCTCCTGCGGTCGAGAAAATGTGCGCACAAACCAATTAACAGGGCCACCACAGAATTATGGAAAAGGCTTAGGAGGAAAAAAACAGTCATTAACGAGAAGAAATGTCCCATGAACCAAAGTTGCCTGGTTGAATTCTAGGCTGAAATTAAAATGAGTAGTGTGGAAGTTGAATGTTTTACACGCGCCATTTCTCTGGGAAGAAATGCGAATAGCTGAGGATGAAAAACAGCTGAATGGGGAGTGGAAGGAAAGGGAGGGAACTCAGTGAGTGGCGGTGCACTTCCTGATTGCGGGAAAGATGGTCGAGTCAGCTGTTTTTTTTTGCTGTGGTGGTCTACGGATGACTGCAAGTTGAAGGCTGAGCCGCCGTTGATAAGGCTCTTGCCCCTTAATAAGCATTGGGTATTCATGCAAGTACCCAAATGAAATCCGTGACCTCACATGGCCAGGTGTGCATTTTGGCAAGCGAAATTCCTTTTCATTTTTGGGGAGAGTCGTATCTGTCTCCTCGCAGGTCTTTTATACGGCTCGCCGAGTTATTTATTGCATTCACCCCATATCCCTTCGGGGTAGGTACAAATCTAACAAATCAATAGTTTTTTCTATGCTTTCAAATGAAATTTTAGGTATTTTTTCAGAACGATGTGTGATATTCTTGCTTAGTATCCGCCCCCTCTGTAGTAATTATGTAATATTATGTTCATGGAGATTTCTACTTAAGAGTTTTAATATTTTTTACATATCCTTTATTATCCTCCTATAACACCACATTATCATTTTTAGTCTACCTATACCTCTTCAGTCGTTAAATCCTTTCTCATATATCGGGGTGCTGATTCAACTTCTGTCAAAACAACCAATACATAAATCCCTCTGAGTCTTTCTCATTCTTGTCTTTTTCCTAATTATCCAGTCAACTTTCTGCCTCGATAAACTCGTTTCCCTCCTCAAATATTCTATTTTTTACCAAATTCACTACGTATTTTTACTGCATAATCTCCTCATTTACTCGACACCTATACTTCGCGTCAAACTATTTTTCTGCCCTACAATGAGATGAAGAGAACTTTTATACGAAAATGTCCTAATTATTACAATTATTTTTTATTAAAACTTTAGGTCAATTTCATAACATTATGAAATATCCTATTTCCTCTTCAAATCTAGTACTAAGCTTAATATAATGACTTTCCAATGCTAAAACAGTCGTATCTCATTTCACGTTTGCCAGCGTCTGCTTTAGTTTGTTCCTGATGTGATGCTGAGGAATCTTGCAGGTTAAAATCAAGGAACTTTTTCTTGTTATTTACACATAGTTTATTTTTTATTTAATTTTTTTAGCCGAAGCATATGCACGTGTGTGATTTTTAATACATGTGACGCCGTTCTTCAGGAAATGGATTGGGACTCATGTTCAGAGAAATTTTTTTAATATACACGTTGTCTGTACGTGATGCAAACGTGAACGAGGCAGCGTTTGGCCTGACACGGCCTAACAAACACGAAAATGTGACTGACGACATACGTCATCCTTCTCTCAGCAAGTGCAAGAGAAAATAAATTTTTTTCGCCTCCATTAATCTTCATCGCTTTTGTATTTTATTTCGTCAGCTGTCATACGCTAATGTTGGAATGGAGTAATTAATTAAGCCATACATTTTTTGGTGTACGGGGACCGCTGCACGAATCTAAAATTTGAGTATTTTTGACTTCTTGATGAGACCCGCACGTTCCGTGAAGCCCGACACGGGTTTCAGCGTTGGAAAGTAAAATGTTCCTATTCGTCGTATAATGACCGAATCAAATGAATGAATGTTCCACGCTGGAAATTGTTGTGAGTTTATGCCAAATTCGAATCGTAGTCAAATATGCAAAGGATAAACGGGCTAAATATTAGGGGATTCCTTTAAAAGCGCCTTGACTTTGTGCAATTGGCGATACGCTGGAGTAATAAACATTTCAGGATTTCTCAGGATTTAATTCACATCAGTTAAATCACATTTTTATTTTGCGATCTGCATTTGAGATCCGTCGGAAGGAGCGTTAAATTATGCTTAACAAATGTAAGATGTTGCCCTGGTGAATGAAATTCACCAAAGGAAAATGTGTTGCCATCTCGTAAGCAAAGTACTGGGAACAGGTCTTTAGCGCGTCGACACTGTCCTTGAAAGTGTGTTAACGTGGTAAACCTGGTAGTCATTAGTCCAGCGTGAATCATGTGACTAATGAATTTAATGGTTTCGTTCTTCACTTCGTGACAGACATAACAGACAGAGAAAAACGTACTTTCCCACAAATATAATAAAATTTCCACACCCTTCTCCTTTACTCTTTGTTCCGCTTCGCTCCCAGGAAAACTAAAGCAACTTCCCCTCCCGCCCCACCCGAAGCTTCTCCCACTTGAACGATTGAAATGCACCTCCTCTTCACCACTCCTTCCTATTCCATTTTCCCACCCCTCCTGCTAACACCCCCTTATTTCTATCCACTTTACGTTACCTTCTCGTCATCAGTCGTAGTAACAATAATTTTTGTTTAAAGTTTACTCCCGCTGGTTCTGTGTTTCTGTGAATATAGCCATGTATATGCTTCTCTTCCCTTTCCAGCTGTAGCTGGCGATGCCGTATCACGGTGAATCGCGTAGTACCCTTAATAGCATTCCTGTAATAGTACGATGTTCCTTGTCCATTACGGGCATGTCACTAGTGATTCTCAGTCCCTTTATTGCTTTCGTGGAATTTTATTCTGATACAAAACAAGAGTGAGCTAAGGAGTATTCACATCGTCGTAATGTTTCGCAATAGACATTCGTAGTTCTCCCGCTCCAATGTGACTGGCAAAGAGGGGTCAGTTACTATTCCACTAAGAAGTAAGAGTGTATAATTTTCCACAGCGCGCAGGCTTAAGTTGAAAGCGTTTAAAAAGATCTATCCTAGATATGATCTCTACATTCCGTCACATAACCTGAAGTCTAAGAAAAAATCATTTTTTTGGAAGTGCCAATGATACAACCTTCTCTTCCTCTTGTCAACCTCTTGTCGTCACTCTTTCGATTGGATGATACCATTAGTTTCATTTTCCCTTTTACGAGTACCTTCTATTTTTCCTCCCGTCAAATTGATGATAAACCTGTTGTATTTACAAATATGTCTAATCCAGTTTTCTCTTCCATGTTTCACCGTGTTCAATATATCTGATACATCCATCGGATGTAGATTATGCCTAATGCTCTTCAGTCGTTACTCTGAAGAACAGGAATGCCACTTTTTTTCTGGTCAGTCTCGGACCTTACATGTAACTCCAGGTATATAGTCCGCGTGAATCCATAAATGTTGCCGCGTCCTGGTATTTGCCAGGAGGTGACCTCGATTCAAACGTTATTGGGTCCACATTTCATCGAATGTGGTTTTCATAGACATTCGAGAAGTATGGCCTAAGATATCTCAACAGCTCGCAGCCTTGAGGAAAATTCCCATTTGGCAACTCCTCTGCCGGAGTCGAACTTTCTAAGGATTTTAAAGTATGTGTACTCGCTTGCTTGCAGATGCAGTAGCGGGAACCACTCCTCTCTTTCCCACCTTCCTCCTCTTCTCCTCCTCCCTTTTCCTAGCGATCGGATTACTTCCCCCCCCCCAGCCCTTACCTTCGGGACCTCTTCCTCGTGACGTTCGCCCTTTATCGTTCCCCAGGTGTTCCGTTGGAACCCATATCGCTTTCCCTTTAACAGTAAACCGTATACCCCTCCCCCCCCCCCCCCTCCCTTCCCTCGTGCATTACGGAAGGCGGAAGATGTAGGGAAGGAGGGGAAAGGTCGCGGTGGAGAAGGAGGTCTGCTCTAACCCGACACCGCCACCACCAACCCCCACGGACAACACCACCCTCATGCTCTCTCTATCTCTCTCTCTCCCTTCCCCCCCTATTTTTCCTCCCCTCTCAGCCTCAAACTGGGGAGCTATTAAAAAACACTTAACTTCCCCTCCCTCACATCCCGATCCCCCCCCCCCCCGTTTTTGCCCTTTCCTTAGGCCCCCCCTGGCAAAACCAAGGCCGGGACCCTTTGGCGGGGGGCGGGGGGGCCC
>WURS02020292.1:0-11986 GCA_011762765.2 Rhinocypha anisoptera | reverse complement strand
CCCCCCGAACAAAAAGTTTCTCGATAATTCCACGGGAGAAAGGAGGGCACTTTGGGAGAGTCCCTTTTAAACAAAACGATATTCAGTCATCTGCCTTTTGTGGCGAGCGTGGAGGATTTCCACCGCACGGAACTGAATGAGAGGAGGTTGCGGAAACAAAGCAGCATCGGGTGTGTGATCCCATCGAACGAGAGAGTTGTGTCCGGGCGCCGCGCGAGATGCTACTTTGAAGCACTTTACGGAAGTAACCGCTCGTCACAAAGGCGACGGGCGTGGTCGTCACGGTGATGGAGCTTTTTGTGATGCGCGTGTACTTCCGGTTTCCCGTAACAGCCGTCATGGAAACGTAATGAGGGGAGCGGTCGGACGGGAAGACTCGCTTCCCAGGGAGCGTGCGTGCGTGCGTGAGAGGAGACGAAGGTGTTTGAACGAGTGAGGGGACCACTCGTGGCGCCTCAAAAATGGGAGGGGGAACCACGACTCCGAAGCCCCCGGGGAACATGATACGTAATAATATAAGGATTTGTTGTCCTAGGAGCATTTGCTCCTTTGGGGCAAGATTGTACGTTTATATAAAAGCATATATGGTAAGATCAAAATTAACGTACAAGATACATTTTCACTCATTTAATCACCTTTGCCATTCTTTATTTTCTAATTAACGTTTTCTACATTCTGTGTTATATAGTAATACAGTTTTTTAGCATTTTAGTTTTCTTTTATGTCATCTTACATTTGATTTTAAATAGATTTTTAACGTCACATTTGTCTTTTGAGTTTTATCTATGGGGAAAATTTGCACATTTACGGAAGGTATGTGATTAGGTTAAAATTCACATACAAGATACGTTTTCACTTATTTAGTCATCGCAACCTTTTTCGATTTTATAATTGTCATTTGTTACATTTTGTATTATGTATTATTGCTATTTCGAAATATTTTCATTTATTTTTTGGTTATCTAACAATAGATTTTTAAATACATTTACTTATGTCACAATCGTTATATTCAACGTAATTAATTCCATAATTTACAGGATATAACCAAAAATACAACTAAAGTACAAATACCAATATAAAGAATATAACCAAATATATAGCAAAAAACAAGCAAAGGACCAGGATCCATAACCAGAAAATAATTGTCGACTTTTATTTTCATAGATTCATCTTGAAACTGTGAAAGTGTAAAGTCACGGTTACTGTTCAATTCCTGAGAAATAAATATAATCATGTTCCTTATGCTGTATTTAAACATGCTTCTGCTTTCAACTTGACAAAGTAATTTTCCTTAATGAATTCACTGGAATTCGATTAAGATATTTACCGAAGATTTGATAACGACTTCCTCTCTCTTATTCCTCACACTATTGTTTTAGTTGTATCATAATCTGAATATTTTTATAATTTTTCTCAATGCTTCGAATTTTAACAGTGAATTTACACCACGAAAATAACCATGCCATAAACAGTAAATCCTAATTACGTCGGGAATAGTTAAGTACTTTTTATGGTTTACAAAAAAATGAAGTGCATGAACAGATATATCTTCATTCATTCATTCATTTGAATTATATAAAAACAGAAACTCAGAAAAACAAGGCTTAATAACGGCTGAAAAAAATTCGTGTTTAAACAAGATTTTTTTACATTGGTCAAGAACGTCTAAATAAATCTGGATTTTTCAATTTTAGAGTTTTGTAATCTATATTTTGAATTCGATTCCGTATGACTCAATTTTATAAGGTATTTTGACCGTGTTTTCCGAGAATGACCAATTGATTATGATTACAGGTTTCTTTCAAGATCTTTCGTGTTGTTTAAGGAATATTTTGCTATAAAGAGAGTATTTAAGAGCCACCAGATTTGTGGTAGTCCAGTAGGCGGAGTACCTATTTGGTAGTAGCGTGAAGTCGAATTCAAATCCGCCTATTGCCTGTATACGCCTAATTCAAGCAACGTGTTTTCCTGCGTGTGAATATATCAGCGGATCGTACAATAAAAATAACTTTGGCATCCCTTCTGAAGGTTTGGTTTTAAAAAATCTCTAGTAATATAGCTTACTACTAGCTCGGTTATAACCTCACTTGATCAATAGAATTCATCCATATCTTGTAAATCCATAAATTTAGAATCCATTGGCCACATACACATATAATTTACGAAATTATTTTTCAATTAAGAAGAAAGTGATAAAGATTTAATAAATGGAAGTGAACAGATAATGTGCAACATATTGTTTTGTTTAAAAACCATGTATAAAAATAGATATTTTAAAACATAATATAGCCTTAACAGTCTTTCACAGAAACATTTTTACTGGAATATGATCTGAGTTATGAGTACGTATTAATATTTTCAAATGCAACGTCAGTTGAAAATGTAATTTGTCTGATCAGTGCAACTTTGAGTAAAATCACTGCGAGTTAAGACTGATGAATGAAACAAACTCTGAAGAAGAAAGGGTAAAATCACTTAAGGCTGAAATTTAGACTAGTGTTATAGTTGATTAATAGTGGTTTAGCTAATTAAACAAATAGACTTCGTTGCTAAGACCAGAACAGAAATAATACATAGATACAAGTCGAATAAATCTCCGTCAGAAAACGAAGTTCATTATTAAGCATAAATTACTGCACAGACAAAACAGAGTGCAAACAAGAATGAATTCACGGAAATTAATGTTTCCAGATATAAATATCATACTCCAATAAGTCACTTGTCTCAATCCTTTCCTATGGTTTGTCACTCAGAATATATTTCTTGACTTCCAATTTAGTTTATTATCCTAAAATGTTGTTTAAACTTCAATTTTTCACAAATTGGACCTCATTCATGTTAGGCAAGAGAGAAAAATTACCCCAAGCGAAACTTTAAGTACGTGGCGTTTTCTTTGTCTTGACTTCTTCATCCTTCTTACGTCACTCTTCTTCAATTTTTCGTTTCCAGCCTTTTCTTCTACTGAATAACTCTCCTGTCCTACCCTGTTATCCACCTTACACATTTTCCCCCAACTTCACTGAAGGAAATTCGGTTATATTTCCTTGTTGTATGTTTTCGTTGATGGATGACTATGAGTGTGTTCCCTGCACTTTAGCTGGACGCATTGTGGAAGTTTACTCACCAATGAGCGATGGGTCGACATGACATATCACACATGGGCCTTTGGTTACACGTTTTTTCCATTAAATTAATCAAATTCGTGGTATAGATCAAATACTGACAAACAAAAACGCCGGGTAATAATGGATAACAATCTTCAAATTTGTGGAATAAAATAAACGTTCTGTCATATTCGAATGAATGTTTACATTTTCAAACTTTGGATTCTACCACCTGGCAACTAATATCATTTTCTGATAATAATAACTAATATCTCCATCAATGTATCGTATATCTCATCTCTTTCCGCAAGACCACTAAAAAGTCTGCATAGTTTTGTACTTAAAATTATCGACCGTAACCAATGAATTCACTTTCATAACAATAAAATTCATTCATTATCAGCTAGGTTTTGGATGTTCTACGTTCGCCAATCCGGACACACCATTAATTCAGAAAGGATAATCGTGTATTTCATGGAAATTAGCGCTGCCATAAATCTAATCCAGTTGTGAAAATCTAATTTTTGTTATTTCATACATGTTCCATCATGTTTTTCATTTCAAAACGTGTATATGCACAGCAATATTATCTCTTATATAATCTACCTATTTCAAGTTCCCACTCTTCTCCGGAGGACGTCACCAGTTTACCCGGCATGCCTAGTTTTATTTCTGCCTTCCTCGTTACCAATTTTATTTTCTCTGTCATGTACATATTTTATATACCCAAAACTGTATATTTGGTAAAAATCTGTACATGTCAATTTTAATGAATATTTACCTACATGAATTGCTGAAAAAATTGAGGAAATACTCCTTCAGTCCTATTCAGAATGCAGAATAAAGTTAAACTATTACTGGGTAATGCAAGTTTTACATTTAGGAAAAGTTAGGAGCATGAGTCCCTCACTTAAATTTAATCTTTCCACAATAAGAATTAAAAAATACCCATGGCCTCGGCGGGACTCGAACTCACGATATTTGGGACAAAGAATGAACGACCTTTGTAAAACAACCACTTAAAATGTATACTACGACCATATGGTGTCGACACTTTTTTATCATCACCACCTGCTGTCTATACAAAATGTCAAAACCACGGTCGTATAATAAATTTTTAGTGGAATTTACAAAGGTTGTTCATTATTTATCCCATCGTGGAAAATTTCAACAAAATCACGCCCAAAACCGCGAATATTATCAAGACCTTTGGTTTCGCAGGATGACACCAACCAGTCCAATCCGGCCATAAATTTTTTTCGGCATCTAAGTTCACAATAGATATCGAAAAATATTCCTTCTGCTATTAGTCCATCACTAATTTCGATTTTGGAAACCATAAAATATCCTACTTCACATGCGCGAGTAGAATTATATCGATCCGAAACCTGGTCAATGAGGAAGGACGATGAGCCTAGATCGGAAGCTTTTGAGAGATGTGGTTTTAGCGAAGGATTGAGAGAAGGTGAAGTGGACAGGGAGGAAAACGAATGGAGAGGATTCGACGAATGGTAGGGGGGGGGGGGGGAGAGGCGTTTGCTGCGAGAGAACCAAAAAAGACAGGAAAGGTAGGAGGAAACGGTTCTCATAGAGGCAAAGGGTTGTTGAAGGTTATAGTGGAGGATAGAATGTTGGGTGCGCAAGGCAGGGGGAGGAAGAGAGAGAGAGTGGGGATCTTTGGATAGAATGCAAGAGAGGTGGTGGGAAGTATGCAGACTTGAAGAGGGATTATAGTAGTTAGATTAAGACGTGAAGATCGAACCTGAGACTCATCAAAAACTACCTTCAAGAATCAATTACTTTCGCATCATTTCTTAATGTCAATTGTCCTTCAATCAATCACATCTTGGACGCCAGCATTCTTGACAGTGGTGGTTGGGGAAAGCAGGGGGAATTTGAACTAGAGCATACTAGGCTAAAAATAATTGTGCAAAGAAGTAGGCAAGTAGATCAGGTAGGGCTTCCGAACAGTAATTAAAATGCGGCCTCGCATGGCCATGCATGCGCCAAAATGACAACATTAAACGAACGTCTCAAAAGACGATCGGGCGGAGGATTAAAGCGGTCGGCCTTCACAGGGGATTAAAAAAAAAGTGAGAGTAGGGGGGCGATAGATGGCAAGGGGCGAAAGAAAGGCTCATTGAGATTTGGGCGTGGTAGAAGAAGGCGGGTGGGGGGAAGGGAGGAGGGAGTGGACTGAATGAAGACGGGTGAAATAATGCGCGTACTAACGGATGGTGCGGATCTCCAGTATATCCGATTCGAATGAGGACTTAAGGGAGCGACGAAAAAGGCGATTTATAGTTGCATTATTCATCTTGAATATTGTTGAATGGCATTTGTGAAATAATTAATACTTTGCAGAGATTGTTTGATGAGATTCTAGGTGGAATACGCATTAAAAATCAAACGTGAAATTATAAAATAATGAAATTGAGAATATTTATATAACTACTAGTTAAAAATGTTACCTAAGAATACTAGTTGCATATTTATCGTTTCGTAGTTGCGCCAGTCGTGGTAAAATAAGAGTAATAAACTAAAAATAACTAAGTGTACCTGTATACACACAAACACATACACACATACAATTTATATATATAATATAAAATTAAAAATATATATATGAAATTGTAAAAAGACACATAGAACACAAATAAAAGAACACTTATACACAAGGATCCGAATTTTCGGTGGTCGAGGCACATCTTTTGTCTTAAGGATCATGGAATATATATCTTCTTACATAAGATCAATTGTTTTTCACCAAAAACCAATATTCTCCACTTGATTGGTAGTGGTTGTGGTACTGAACACATAACAACTTAAACATAGTGCATATTCTAAGAAGAAATCATATGATTTAGATACTTATCATTTTGTATTTGATGATGACAATGAGGGATAACCAACCGATTTTTGATTTACACCATATTAAAACTACTTGGTATCGCCTTAAGATAACCAAATTCCTCATCAACTCCTTGCCTACCTATCACTC
Organism: Rhinocypha anisoptera; assembly: GCA_011762765.2. Lineage (NCBI taxonomy): Eukaryota > Metazoa > Arthropoda > Insecta > Odonata > Chlorocyphidae > Rhinocypha > Rhinocypha anisoptera. The sequence continues at coordinate 5,881 of WURS02020292.1, read as the reverse complement.
TCTCTGGAATACCTAGTATTCTATAACTCGATTACATTCAACCATGCCTTAATATCTGTCCCATTATTTTGACTTTTATTGTAAGTGTAGTTCTCTCTTCTTCAGTGGCTCTGCTAACTACTCCATTGGAGAAATATATTTTGATTTTGATTGATGAAGATTTTGTAGTTAGGGTTCAGTAATTATCTATTCATTTTCGGTCAAAGTGAAGCCAAACACTTCAGAAGAACTCCGAGGTGCCCATTTAACTGAAATTGGTTCAGTGATGGAACCTCGCATAAATTATCCACATGACCATTATTCTCCTCGATTTATTAAATTCATATGCTCGTGGATAGCCAATACTCGCCAAGATTTATCGCACATGTTAACGCACAGAGCAAAAATGTGGAAATAAAGCAATATCCGAGCCAATTTTTTTCCTGATAGAGACGAATTCGTTGCCTCTCTCTTTGGAAGGATATGAAGTTTTAACAAATTACAGCCTCCCATTCAATTAAAGTTACGACGGCGAATCCAATAACGACATTCTTGTGACTGGCGCGTGAGGGACGTAGATATCAATATCCTATCCATTACTGAGTCAAATCGTAAAATCATAAAATAGTCAGATGAACAGAATAAAAAAATAAATAAGATGAATACGAAGTAAATGGATACTAAGGAATTATTAGGGATTTTCTGTAAACCAAATTAAATATAAAAAAATCATTTTTTAAAGACACCAAAAACACCTCTATGATTGGGACCCCTAAGAACGACAATTAATGAATTATAACATTTATAACGACAGTTGACAGACTCGTCCAAACTTAGTGGCTCATCTCGAATCAATGAACTCATAGTTAAAAAAAACTGATTACAAACTGATGACTGAAAATTACAAATTTCACCACTCAATATTAAAAGGTATTAAACTGTCAGTCTACTAGCGAAAGATAAACGATTTAATGAAAGTCGTCAAATAGCCACCCATCATAGAAACTGTGTTTTCCTATTCTAAAAGTTGATGTTTGGAACTTTTCGAGTTAGCAATCGCCCGGAAAGTGGTGTATTATAAACATTCTCTCAAGCCAAGCTAGGTATTTATTCGCAAGAGGGAATCATGCTGAGAATACACAGCGAGACGAGTTAGATGCCACTAGATTGCAGAATGCCACAAAATGTATTTTCAAGCTTTTTGATGTTTCATAATTCTTTTTATCCATGTTATTTTTAAGCGTAACATACTAAATTCAGTCAAAATCACGATGCACATTGATGTTTGACATACACGTTGTGTCCCATTCCGGTTAAGAATTCTTTTTTGAAATTTCACACTGCAAATCTATCTCGTGGCGAGTTATGGTGTTATAATCCTTGAACTTTTAGCAACAGCCGTGCAGAAGTTCAAAGCGCTAGCAGAGGCATTGCTGCAACGTGCATTATTGTCAGGAATGCAACAGTGCGTGACTGCCTCTCGGCGGAAAATGGCGGTGGAGCAACGAGCCAACATCAAGTTTTGTGTTAAGTCAGGCAAAGCAGCCCGTGAAACGTTCAATATGATGGAAACTTTATGGTAGTAATTCTTTAAGTCGTTCAAATGTTTTTCGGTGGCATTCCCTACTTCGTGACGGCAGGGAGGACATTAACCCTTTTAGTTCCAGCCCCTATCACGAGGTATAGCCGAAATATTCCAGGGTTTTTTCATATATTTGTTATTTTACACATTTAAACAATATAACATACATTTATAAAAAAATTTGTTAACATCAATTTTTTACACTACAAGCACTTTTAGAGTAATTCAAATGTTTAATTTATATTTTTACCTCCTAAAAATAAAAAATAAATTATTTATTAAACAAAAAGTCGGGCCAATAGATGGGCCCGTGGCATTTTTCGCACATGCCCCTAGGGCCATAATATGTATCGCCCCCCCCCGCTGGCACTCACAAAGGGTCAAGGACGCACCATGAGAATCAAAGCCGCGGACAAATCGCACGGACGAAGATGTGCAAAAAACTGCCAAAATTATTGCATCATATTGTATCAGAGTCTCTGCATCGAGGGTCAATCTAGGAATGTCACCGAAAACTATCGTGCACAGAATTTTGACCTAGGATTTGCGTAAAAGGACGGGTTTTTGTCCCGCGCACTTTCGGGCGATGACAAAACTTGGTAGGAGGGAACACTGCAAAGACTTGTTTAAAGGCGGCCCAAGGTGATACTGATCTCACGAAATCGATTTAAATTGGCGACGAGGCATGGTGTTTCCAGTTGTATGAGGCTCTTACAAAGCGGCAGAGTTACAACGTGGTTGAGCCCACGGAAGCTGAAATCATCAAAGAAAGTGCCCATGCGGAAGATTCGTGTGAAAACAGTGCTGACGATTTCCTTCGATTCAAAAGGTATGATTCACAAGAACTTTCTACTAGAAAGGCAAGCCGTTAATTCTGAGTATTATCATCCGGTGTCCTCCATCGTTTGTGGGCAAGAATTCGTCGGATTCGACCCGAATTCCGAGAGGCAGGCTCCACCAAGACAACGCCCCGACCCACAAAGTGAAGATCATACGTGAGTTTTCGGCCGGATAAGGAATCACAGTCCTGTGGATCACCCGCCGCGTATTCGCCGGATTTGGCCCCGGCGGACTTCTGGTTGTTCCCAAAATTGAAGTTGGCGATGAAAGGACATAAACGCCATCAAGGACATCCAAGAACATTGTACCGCAGTACTGTAAGCAATTCCAAAAAAGGACTGCAAAGACAGTTTCAAAACACTTTTAAATCGATTTCAGCACTGCATTGATTCAGCGGGAGACTATTTTGAATGAGTACAGTGATTTTCTGAACTCAATCCATGTCTATTATTTTTTATAGCAACGGGACTGGGACCGACCGTGTGCACGATAAAAAGGATGATTGGATGGCAATAGCAGAAGGGAAAACTTATTAGCGGCAACATTGCAATACTGCGAGGTTATGCGCGAATCCACATGAGAAAATACGGCACGCATCTTTGAAGGGTAGTTTTGTTATTCTCACCACTGACCGGCTCTCGTCTTTCAGGCATTGACTTGGTGTCTCGCCGTCCATCCACCAAACCTCAGAAGTCTAAGAGCACTTTACGCTCATCGCCGACGCAGGAGAAGGGGATCTCAATGGCCACTTCCCTCACTCCCATTGCCCCGTCCATCGTCGATAAGATATCGAGTGGTCTTTCACCTTCAGCTTCGGGGAGCATTTTCTGGTAAGAGGAAAACCGATAGCGGAATTCGAACCGTACAAATTCGAAGGCGTCGGAATGGAAGATCTCTCTCTCTCTCATCCTTCCGCACCTTTTGAGTTCCACAAGTAGCCACACTGAATCATCGCCGTGGCCGGAAGTCTGCATCCCCATCCTCCCTTCGTGTCCTCGGAGCAGAGTGGCTGCCAGCTGTGCGCCCGGCCGTCGATGGCGACTCAATCCGGGCCAAACGCCCCCCTCTCCCCCCCCCCCCTCTGTTTCGTGTTACTAGGGAACATCCGTCGAAAATAAAGGATGCCCCATGAAAAATTTCCGAGCACTCACTCGGTGGATCCTAAAACATTTCAGGATCGAAATTTGGACTGTTCTTATTTGTCCGAACGATTAATATCTTGTGTACGTATCTATGACAAGGTAAAAAGGTCATCATCGCCTGCAAAACATGATAGTGTTTTAATAATGTTCAACTAAAAACATCTACATTTTATACAAGACATGGCAATTAGGATGTTTTTTCTTCCTAACCCTTTTCCCCAGTTTAAACAAGGGTCGTTTAGTTATAAGTGGGTGGGGCATATTTTCATGGCCGCATGCCTTTGCTGACGCCAAACGTTGATGAAAATTAGTTCTAGACAAATACAGCATCCATGAGACTCGACCTTTGGCCTAGCAGGAGAGCGCAATACTCACTCGGCTAAGCCGGCGGGATCGACTAATAATTATATCGAAATGAAAAAAACCAACTTGGAAAATTTCCACAATTTATTTTTGGTGACCAACCGGGTTTCGACTTACAAAGTCATCATCAGGTAATCCTTTCAATCTGGAATTTGTAAGTCGGAACCCGGGTGGTCACCAAAAATAAATTGTGGAAATTTAAACAAGTTGGTTTTTTCATTTCGCTACGATGATTCGTTTCCACCATGTAACGGCCGACACCATCAAAGACTAATAATTAGGAAGTGACAGGAAAAATTGGTTTAATATGAAATTCAAACAACAAATCTCTTATCCTTTGTCAAAATTAAGGTTCAAGATTTTTTTAAATGATGTTGTCAGGAACAAACGGTAATTTTGTTACAATGTTGTAATGCTCCGAACAATTCTTAGAGAAACTCGGGGAAGCATAGCAATTGTTCCTTGGGATGACAATAACCACTTCCCCCACATGTGACGTAGTTTTAAACTAAATTTCATATAAGCATCATATTTCACCCAGAAAAGGATATGTCTGGCAAATTATTATAAAGAAAATAATCAATTAGTGATAGAAAAATTAGCTTTCAAGAGAGATGAGTAGTAGCTTATGACTGCTATGTAATCACTATTAAATATAATTTCAAATGTAATATATTTTCCTATAATAAATTTGGAATATAATTAAAGTACAAATTACTCTCAAACTCTCTAAAATTACTTAAACAAATTACTCTAAAATTAAAGTACAAACAACATGTCCTTGGTTCGACGAATTTCCTGTACAACGGGCAGTACTACGAGCAGACCGAGGGGATTCCTATGGGTTCCTCATCGTCGCCAACCATCGCGAACTTATACAGACTAAAGACTATAATAGGGACCGCATAGTGAAGGAGGCAGTGGAAATGAGAATGGAGAAAGACACCATCAACAGAGACAGTGGGTTCCAGATAAATCAGCGCGTGGAAACCAGTCTTAAAAAGACTTCAGAAGGACTGGGAAGGTTTCGACCAATCAGAGCCGACCTGAACCCCCCGGAGCCCTATATATACCCGGAAATTCCTGGAACTCACCCTGAAGACGATGGCAAACTACGCTGTCGAAACGTCGGTGCCTACAAACACCCTGACCCGGTTGGAAACCAGGGAAAAATTAGCCGGGAATACCCACGGACTTAATCTCATAATGTGTCATTACTAGCCATTCACTGATACAATCCTTGAATGGATTTTACATTAATCACTCAAGTTTCCTCATAAGCATCAAATTATTTGTACGCTTAATGAAAACTTGAGGGTTTAATTTTAAGCAACGAAAATAGTTTTTACCGACTTAATTTCCCGTCTTATAATGGGTCCAAAATGTTCAGCGAATGCAAAACATTTGATTTAATTTGAATATATCTTATTTCAACAAAGAATTTAAACAACTATAAGTTCCTCACGAACGAATTTCCTGCTAATTGCGTGGTATAAGATATGACATTCTGGAATCCGGACATAAAAAAGATATCGGAGGATGAAGATAAAAACATAGGATATAACTACATTATTCAGACCCTTAAGATGATGAAGTGAATGTTTTTTTTTACAACAGCCATTAATACTCATGTTGTGATTTTCGTAAAATATACCTAGCTTTTTAATTAATTTGATATAGATTGTAATACGTCAAGTCTGGTTTCCTTGTTTAAAGTAAAAATTAGAGAACGACATTCTCTTTCCTATTGAAATTGAAAGAGGACAGGCTCACACCTACCCCTGCCACAGCAGGAAAAAGTTCCTCCACTACTAAGAGGCTGTATAGTATAAAAGGGATCTTCAAGATTACGTTCCAAGTATTTACCTTTGCGTAATTAAAGTGAAAGTCTTAAATAGTCTATATTATCAGGCATAACTATGTGGAAATCCATTTCTGAGAAAAGGAATAACGTACTCCGTATTTTTCCACTTGA
>WURS02020281.1:0-11986 GCA_011762765.2 Rhinocypha anisoptera | reverse complement strand
GAGAGGTGGGTGGCGTGGGGCCTAAAGTGTGTGTAGATGAGGGGAGGAAGGAGGGGGAGGGATCGTTGAGCCCAGGGGAGCGCGACAGAGAGGGGTAGACCATAGGGTTGCTGCTAATCGCTTATATACGCTCCGCTGACTCAGCGCTTCTTTCCCACTGGAACGCTTTTCACAGTGCAGTCATCAACTTTCCGGGGAAGAAAAAGTCTCGTTTTTTTGCAAGGTTGTTCCAGGAACACTACGGTATATTTGTTCATAAAAATTATCCATGGAACACGGCAGCAGCGGAAACACTAGAAATGGGCCTTGGGAACGCTGTATAATTTTCCTCCTTTCCGGTCGCGTGCGGATTAAGCTGTGTGCTCAGCACGCGTGTGGCGCTCCATCCGACTGGGTGCTGTTACAGAGCCCTTTTCATAATGACTAAAGTTCAGACCAAAAACAATGGACTGATGCTTTTAGCTGGAAATTCTGTAAAACATGTGGCAGGAGTTTGTTCGTAGGTGTATGCGTGAGTCATAGTGAAAATATATATTTCACAAACAAGACAAAAACCTCTTTATAAAAAATTTATATTACAATTTTTTTAAGGGTGTATATACGGTAATTCTCTTGAAGGACCTCACGCATTACAGAAAAAACTTTGGAAAAACACAAAACCCATGTCCTCAACGGGACTCGAACCAGTGGAAAAAAGATCTTAATAATAGACGCGCAGGTAGATGGATTGTAGGGCAAACTTGAGTAGGCCAACAAATGGAAGGTCTCGAAATATAATGAGAACCTTATCTTAGACCAGAACATCAAGGAGAAGTCTTCAGTTTAATGGGATCACTCTAAGCTTTCGCGGCATATGAAGCAAGACTTCTTGTAGAGAGGCCATTAAAGACGGGTTAATTAATAAGAGAGACTTGAAAGTACTGGCCAGTGGAATGATAATAGGGGGGCTCATCGAGATAAACATCTTCTAGGTGCAGCTAAGAGAAAGGGAGATGCGTGGTCCTCATGATGTCTGCCTGGACCAGGTTAAAACCCTGGCCGCGTCCCACACTTCCCACAACTTTCCTCGGGAGTGCGTAAATGCATTTTGCACACCACCCAAAAAAAATAGCACGCGAGTGCGGTATCACCAAGATAGCCGTTTTGTCTAAAAAATATTAGTTTCATCTAATATTTGAAGAAAGTGGCAGGTCATTAAGACTAGCAGGCACCTTAAGCACCTCTGTTACATATTTTCTATGTAGACTTGCGAGACATCACCTTAATCTATAATTTCATTTTTGTCAGTAAGCACCAATTCCAAGATTGGTTTTTAGCAGCTCTCAAATGTATCCTGTCACCTCTTCCTCAACACCTTTACCCACAATATCTTATTTTATTCGTAGTGTATGACTCTAACATTGTCCATTGCATGTTACTCACATGCCATCCTAGGCCTACACCTAGGTTTCTTACCTCCTCGTGTATATGATAATATAGTCCTCGTTTAACTATTATGCCTTGGGATATGTCCCATCAGATTTCTTTTATTTTCTTCTTTTTGTAAGTTTTCATTATAATTTAATATTGTTTTTGTATGAGCTTAAGTAAATAATTATATGGAAAAACTGCGTAAATTATACAAGCTCCAGCGACATATCTATGTGCTTTTAAAGGATGCTTGACGTATTAGAAGATTATTATTTATTTTAGTTATTTTCTCATTGCAGCTAAAACACTGTCATTTTACAAGTATTTTACTTTCACATCCATTCTAGTTTTTAAAAGTCATTGTGATAATGTACACGAGAGCCTGTGTGTACCTTAACACGCTCTCGTGAAACTATATTGAAACTTGGAAAAATGTTCAAAAGAATGAGGTGGGAGCTGATATTTCTTGTCGTCGCTTTTCTAAATATATTCGAGGAAAATATATGGCCAGATAATACATCTCTCTAAGAATCTTTTTTAATATATAGGTAGCTCATTTTCCATATATGTCCTAAAAACTTGTTTCTGAATTACAATTATTGTCAAAGTCATAGCTAATGTAAATATTTAGTAGACGGTACAAAGTTTAGAAGGAGAGTTTAAAAAAAGTTATTTGTCGTATACGGGGGGGGACCCAGAAATAACCGGAATTATAATGCTACGCATCGTGTAATTGTAGTACCAGGTTGCGTCGCCGGAGGGCTATTGTGGGACATCTCCTGAGTCATCCTCCCCGGTGGCGTCACCCGAGAGTGACTAGTTTGGTTTCTCTGGCAGTTTGTTAGTGTGCGTACAGTGTAGACTTGACACGAGAGAATGACTACTCCTTAGGAACAACGTGCGGCTGTAAAATTTAGTTTTTTACTCGGCAAGTCGCAGCGGAAACTGTTGTGATGATGCAAACAGCTTACAATGATCATGCTCTTAGCAAAACTCAAGTGTACGAATGGTTTTCTCGGTTTAGAAAAGGAGAAATGGCCATTGAAGATCAGCCCCATTTCCGGTCGTCCTTCAACTGGTCGAAGCGAGGACAACATCGGCAAAAACCGTGATCTGATCAACAATGATGGACGCAGGACAATCGACCAACTCGAAGACTTATCCGGGTTGTCCTGGAACTCAATTCAGCGCATTTTGACGCGAGTTTGGCGCGAAAACGTCCGGATTTGGGGAATTCCGGCGAGTGGTTTCTGCATCAAGACAACGCTCTCGCGCACACGGCTCTAAGTGTTCGCCATTTTTTCTCCTCAGCGAAGACAACTGCCTTGACCCACGCGCCCTATTCTCCACATTTAGCACCCTCGGACTTCTTCCTGTTACCGAGGATGAAAAGAGACATGAAAGGGAAGCGTAAAACGCCGATGTCGAAGACGTAAAACGCAATGTCACGAAGGTGCTAGCAGGTATCAAAGAGGAATAATTTAAAAGGTGCTTCCAACACTGGAATAAACGTTTGAACAAGTGCATTAATGCTAATGGAGAGTACTTTGAAGGAGATTAAGGTTGTATTTGAAAAACAATCAAGTAAATACATTCTACAAAGAAATTCCAGTTATTTTTGGGTCCCCCCACTAAAGTTCAGAATTGAAGAAACTTAACACAAATGATAAAAATTAAGGTTTAGGTGAATTTTTATATTGAATAAGTATAAAAATTGTTATTCTAAATTCATATTAAAACTTTATATTGAATACATTGATTATTAATAAAAACTTAAGCCAAATTAACGAAAAAATAAAATTTTCATTATTTCGGTCAACTAAAATACGCGTTAGAAAGGCCTACGTAATGGTAAGTAAATAGCTTTTTGAGTAATGAACTTTGGTTTCCGATTCTAGAAGAATATTAGGGCCATTTGATTATAAGTTTTTTGAATTGCTGTGTCGTATAAAGTAGTAATAAAACATCTTGATCCCTTTACACTTCACCACCTCAACGCTATTAAGTGCACCCGCAGAGCAATTTATCCCAGTACAGCGATCTTATAAGGAGAAATTATAGTGATGTATGGCGAGGAAACTACCCAAGCCTCAAAAAACGACGAAGTACGTGGGAACGCACGTAAGGGTGAGTAAACATCGTAATTCCTTTCATTAGCCTAAGCATATTTGTTGTACTTATAAGAGTATTAGCTATCAGGTTCCATTCTGGCGAACGTATAAGTAACCACTTTAAAGTCTCATTTAACTTCTACCATTCACACGATGCTGTCTTGGTATGAAGTAAACTCAATATTATTGGGTTCAAATTTGATTGCGCAAACATCTGTAAAGAGCTAATGTAGAGACAAGGAAATAAACCCTATATAACATTGGAAAACAATGTCTGTGGGACTATTTGACATTATTAGCCATCCAAAAGAAATCGAGATTAATAGTTGTACTATCTGTATCCGTAATATAAAAAGGTTATATTGATGAGAAGAGAATTTTAATCATTCAAATCGAAAGAAAAATAAAGATGCTTTGAATTTTATGTGTTTATATTGGTGTCGTTTCATTTATCAGTCTGGTAATGTTATGATCAAGACAGATAGGCCCTTCTCATTGTCATCGACCCCGTCATCATCTTCAATCTATCTGCCCTGTATTTATTTTTCGTCAAAAATATCCCCTTTTTTATTATTTACATCTATTCCCCTTGCCTATAACAAGAATTTATACTTTTTTCTTGCATATAGAATTTATTTTTTCTCTAGGGTTCCTAAAGTGGCTTCTTAGGGCTCTATGTGCAATTCAAATTTATCTTGTGTGATATTGTTTTGTACTTATTTAAATATATATTTTCCAATAAGTCTTCCCTATCTTTTCTAGCTTGAAGGCCGGTTTATTTTTATTTTTTTTGTAGGAGTTATTCATCCCCTCAGTTCTTGAATTTTTAAGTACTCCGGTCTTATATAAGGATCAATATTTCGTTTGTGATCCAAGTTTTTATCTCCTCACACATTTTATCCGCCCTTTCTTTTCCTCTACCGCTTTCTTTGTTCTTTTTAGACTTTGCCATTTTTCTTTTATTGATGCTGTACTGCTAGAGATTTTCATGATTTATCATATTTCCACTATCTTTTAAATTCAATACTTAGTTCTATTTTCTTTAATTTATTAATGTTCCAAGCATCTTCATCGATTAACGCAAATTCTTGAATATCAATCTCCTCTTTATATGTCCTGAATTACGATCTATGTCGGTATATGCTAGTGGGCAGCTTTGGGAATTCTTTACTTGATTTATGAAACGTATTATGAGGATTTTATCATTTTCACGTCTTCTTACGTATTTAATTTTTCTTTCAGGCATCTTAAACGCATACCATCTGTGTAATTGGGTTTTGAAATAATGCTTGAGAAAACCAAATATTTTATTCGCAGAACTCTAAACATTATTTGCCTTTTTCTTTCGTTTCCCTAGATCATATTTTCCAACTGTTTTTCCTCGTCTTCTCCGATCATAGCGTTCCAGTTTCCACGGATGGTTAAATTTCCAACTATTATATATTTATATCACCTACGAAGTATAGTCATGGCTGACTTCATTCATCATCATGGTAATCCATACTACTGTTGTGGGGATTTAAAGCTACTGTGCATGCTGGTTTTGTTAATTGTAATACGTTATTACCCCAGATTATATATATATATAGTGTTGAAAACACATGACGATGAAACAGAAACAATAAAAGGCGGAGCACTCACGCATTTCGGCATTGAGCTTCCGTCCTTTGCCCGTGAAGTAGCAGGAAGTATCAATGCATATTATTTCACTTTATATCACTATATGAAAAATAAAAATTTATTGTGCAGAACATTATGAAAAATTCCAAGTATCTTTCCTAGGAGATATTTTTAGCAAACTATATAAGCAGATAAATAATATAAATAACAAATAAAACAATAATAAAATATTTTGGCATTATCTCTAATTGAAGATTATAAATTAAAATATTTTATATTAAAATTCATCAAAGAAATGTCACTTTATTAAGAACATTAACTAGAGATTTGACTTACACATTCCATTCCATAAATAGGCTCTGGTGAGACTTCACGTCCCTTTCATAAAACCTTGAAATCCTTCGTTCAGAGTCTCCTGATGCCCTCTACGCATGCTGGTCCCCTGGGGATATATGTACAGAATTTTTTTCCATTCATGCTACCGCAAGTCCTTCATTCAGTAGAACACAATATTTTTTTTAGGAATTTTCAAGAAAGGAGGCGGAAAATATGAACACGAAAGTGGGTGAATATATGAGAATAGCGTCAATGCGAGGACATTGAGGAGCGATGGGATGAACGCACTGGGCTCAAGAAAGGGCATGGGAAAGATGTGGAGAGGGTGGGGCTGAAAAAGAAAATAAACCTTCGAGGAAAAAGGAAAAATAGCTTGAGGAGGGGGAACGAAGAATGCACCCTCCGCACCGGTTTGCTGTAGCGCTTAAGATCCTTTGGGCGGAAGATATGGGTGTAAAAGGTTTTTCTTAGGAATACGAGAAGCGATGAAGATCGTGAATTTTGTTACACGAAAATTCACGGCGTGAGGCGCGGAAGGGGTTGACGTGCTTCAATATTCCTAAGAGGATGACTGGGAGGGGAATTTGGAGGCTGAAGCAGCGTTTAGACGGCAGCAGAACGATGGAAAACCACCCAAGCTATTCCCTCACTCCCACTCTCTAAATCCCTCCGCCGCCACTCCTTCCGTGGTAACTTCCTCTTTCGTCTTCTTCAGGTATTTCGAGTAAAATGTTCAAAAATGATCGCGTCGCATGAAAATAAGGTTAGTGGGTCATAAAAATGATACATTTTTCATCTTTTCTCATTCCCTACTGACTCGTAAATATGGGTTGTAACTTTTGTTTTTGGAGGTGAAAAACTTTAAGGCCGTGGTTACTAAATCCCCGACACTTATCCCTCTAGGCTCCCGTTAGTGCAAGAACCCACTCCTTTCCTTCAGATTCACACACCATCTCACCCCATTCGCTGCAGAGTAAACGTAATCGGGGGCGATTATCTTGCGATAACGTTCCATGATGGATGGGTACACAGGGGGACATAAAATGTCGGCACACTAACCGCAAAAATGGGGAAAGGAAGGATGTGGCGAGCGGAAGGGCAGGGGGGAAGCGAGAGGCGTGAAATGCACGCTGGCCCTTGAGAGATATGGCGGTGGCTTCTTTCCCCCTGCGTCGTGGAAATTATGTGCCTACCCCAGCTGGATTCTATAGATGCATGCCCTTAATTTTCTGTCTTCGCAGAAGATAAGACAGGGAGATGCCCCTTGATAGAGATGAAGGTCGTTTACCCGCACACTCTACGCCTTAGATTACAGAGCGGACAAACAAACGGCGTGGAATGATTTCTTCATTGATGTCCGCACGCATTTCCGGCTAAAATTGGCGAGAATAGCAGTTTATGAAACTGAAAAATTCCGGTATCATGCGACAAACTGTGCAACGTATTCTTTATGAAATTATAGGACGGCAATCACAGCAGGCATTCCAACGTGTCATCACAAAATTTTCTTGTTAATTATAGATGACAATGATGAAGAGTATTCAGGCAAAATTGGGATTACGTGTTTCCTCTCTTACATTCAAACCTTTTTCGCCAAATTACAATTAAAAACATCCATTGCCGGAGCGGGTCTCCAAATCCATCAAAAATTACTTTTAGTTACTAAAACAGTACTACTATTTTTTTAATTTCACATTTTCGTGATTTTGTGGATAAACCTGAAATAATTCGGAATTTTTAACATAATTTTCGGAACACGCGCAAGAAATCCATCCCGATACATCTTTTCATTTGGAAAAACTATAAAAATGTTGCAAAATTGGATTTTAGTGTGATTTTTTAAAGGAATTCCGCTGAGAACTTAGGGAAGTTGATATTTCCGATGGTTTTCCTATGCCTTCTCCAAAAGATTCCAAAGAAACTAAAATCACCATGCATTAAAAATAGATATATCCACATAAACTCATCATAAGATTTTTAGGTTTAAATATGAATCAGTTTATGTGATAGAAGGTTTTATTTTTTATTAACTAGAATACAAAATGTTTTTTGTCGCAAATTTTTATCTTAAAAATGTAAAATAAATAACAAGGATAAATAAGATAACTAACCCATTAAAATTCATATTATAGAAGTTATAAATAGTAACAGAGTAAATTGTTGCCTTGAAATGGTTTTATAGCCATATACATATACTATTTTTACAAAGAAAGAACAAGTTGAATCATGAATTAACAGGTGACTAGGCCAAAAGATATTTGTAAACTTTAATTAATGATGAACTAATTATATTTGAATCTTAAACTAAAGGAGGAAAATAAATTGTAAAAAGTTTTTCGTTCAGATCTATTTCTTGTTTCAACATTCATTCTATTGATATTCAATAATGAATAAATTGACATGGCTACAATTTGTCTCTCAAATTTAATCTCTCTTACTACTTATCCTTACGCATAAACTTCCAGTTTTCCATACTTGCACACCGCATCTTGTATTTTATAAGCCCTTCTTACCCAATCCTTCCTCATTTGCAGAATGAGAGGCATTGATGAACTTAAACTGGATTCCCACAAACTTTTAAATTATACTGTTTAACCAACTTTGTTGAAGAAAAGCTATTGAAGGACCGAAAAGGTACTACTGAGTTTAACTGGGGAATGCAGTTGAAACATAATCCATAATTCGCAGGTGCCTAAAACCTTTCATTATAAGCTATCTCAAGGCTTAATAACTGCTCGGTATTTCCTTTGGAAATTGTTTAAATTGGATGGCCGCAAGGAAATCCGGTGAGAGAATTATGCTTCTGAAACTTTGTAATGAAGTAGTGTAACATATTTGAATGGGATTAGAATACCATTTTATGCACTAATATTCCAGATGATTCTGTTAACATTTTGAAAATAGTATGTTAAACCATTCGCCAACCAACCAAACCATCTGAAAAATTTAACTCCATAACCTCAATACGATCGATTTTAACTTAGTATCGGCCTGTATGTCAAAATATTTTAGCGTCATGAACCTAACAAAATCTTACAACCTTTATCAACCCCTTGATTTCTGATCATTCCCGATGAAAATTCCATAAAAAAGTCACCAAAATTCTATTTGAATCTGTCTCACATTTTATCAAGAGAGATGATCCATAGGACATAAGATGGGTAGAGAGGATTTCAAAAGGAGCCGTTGCATAGGTAATCGCGCTGTGAAACGAAGTCCACTTAAAACTATTCTATGAAGCACCTGAGTTTCGACTTGAGCACTCAACTTTAAATGCAACGACATATACCGAGACCATGGGCAGCGTGATCAAGTTCACTTTTGATAAAAATCAAACGTTATAATAAAGATATAAAAAATTAACATATTTCGATGATTCCTTCTTAAACTCTGTTTCCATTTGAAGTGATTTCTGATACTTTCTTAAGAAAATTAAGCATTAATATCTATTCCAGGTACGAATTAGGTTTTTATATACACTATACGACTAGTCTAAGTGATCGCCAGATATTGATAATAAATGAATATCTAAAGAAAGTTGAGCCTAGTTATAATGCGGTCCATAGAATGAAAATCGTAAGAATTGCGGTGAATGAAAAATAAAATCCTCATTCGATTCAAGATGCCGTAAAAGTAAACCAAATTTACGAAACCAAATACTAATCACAAATCATTTCGATCGAACTAATAAAGACAAAGCTGAAGTTCAAATTTGGGGTACTGCGAAATTGGATTGATGATTGTGTTCTGTGAATATAAATTAGACCCAGTGGAATCGCTAAAGGATGGCCTATGGAATGGAGCAGAACCATCGATATAAATGGTAGAGTTTCATTTATTATAATATATCTTATAAAACGGACTATTTTAAAGGATTACTAAGATTTTGGTCCTTCAAACTTTGTTTTACCAGGTGAATAATCTGTAAGGTAAAAGTATACTTGAGGAACCAGAGAACAAAGCTCCATATTTAGCAACATAAGGAATATACTGACATTGGATATTAAGAGAATAAGGATTTTAGCCAACGATAAATATATTAACGTAAAGAAAACTCTTAGTCAATAAGTTCTCATTGTCATAATAAGGGTAGTCAATCTTCGTGTAGAAAACCTGACTCGAATCATAAAATTGAAATCTGTTAATGATCCATTAATTTAGACAAATTGTTTTCTCGATTAGTTGTACAAAAATTCATCTCAAAGATTGGAAGAGAATTGAAAGGTATTCTGCGTAACCTTTTGCAACCCCTTGATTTTTTGAATAGTTCAGCTGCGAATGTCAAAAAGATGCCGGCACAATTCTATTTCAATATTTCTTACATTTTATTACGAGGAGCATTCGATTCAAAGACATGAGATGTAAAAAGAGGATTTCGAAAGGAGTCGCTGCATAGGTAATCGCTCGGCGATTGTTAGGTGGAAAACTCTTCACCATTACCACCCTGAGTAATTATCTAGGAAAAGAAACGACATGGAAAGGGTGGAAACGTTCTGTAAAGTAAAATGAGACCTGATTTAACTTAACTCTGCTTTGAATTGCATTGGATTTTGTCTAGCACAATAAAGGGTTTATATAATCTAATATTTTCTTTGGGTAATGGTTAATTTTCTTATTAGGGTAACAAATTTTAATGAGTGTGTCACATGCAGCATAGATAATGGTCTCCCAATACCTTACCCAATGTACCCAATAACTTATTTCATTTGTAAATTTTCTCTTCCATTGCAATGAGTAAAGATATTTTTAATCATGAGATACGTGTGTATATAGACATATTATATATATACATGTATATATATATATAAGGAATATGCAAACTAATGTATGAAGAGTTCGATGTGCGATTCCTTTTATTTAATTGATCTAATCAACAGATGTTTGAGGAAAAAAGAAACTCAATATTAACTAATGAGAAAGCTGAAACTATTATTGGAATTTATCTATGCTAATAGATATTTTTATCCAAGCATAATGATAATTTTAATTATCAAAATGTAATAGGCGAAAATATATGAAGTCATAGAAACGGAACCTAATTCCTACTTTTAATTATTAGGACACACGATCATTCGTAACAAGGGAATTCAATCAGGGTAGGACTTTTTCCCACTAATGAATATGTTTATAAATTTTATATATAAAATGTAAATGGTCATTGTTTGCTAGGTACAAACATTAATAAACTATATAGGAAACATAGGATTATTATTGCAATTCGTTCAAATTAATCTAGACTAAATATTTTTCTGCAACCTCACAAAAATGGCTTCGATTTCTTAATTAATTACTGAGAACAATTTAATTTAATGTATTTAATTCAATGCTATTTTTATTAAAACTATAACCTGAATAATCTGAAAAAGTTACTGGTGCGAGAGACAGGATTATTAAATTTGAAATAGCATAATGTTTGGAGAATCCATTGCACCTTTCTCAAAGGCGATATAATACGTGGATTTTTATTCCCATCGCCGTGTTCTCAAAGGAAATACATCCGTTATTTCCGAGGAATGTGTCACTTAAAAATTGTTTTGAACGCTACACTATCTATGAGAACAACTCTTTCTTTCACGATTCCCAACTAGGTTCTCCTGAAAACTCGAGGTTTTACGGTGGCTGCTCCTTCTTACGCATCGTCAATTGCATTTCGGTTGGGTATGGGGAATCGAGGACAGGGAACGTGAGTGTTGGTGTGAAGGGCGAAGCGACCACACACGAACGCACATGGAGCAAAGCTTTAACTGTCGCGTTCGTCAAAAGTGCCGCAAAACAGTCCCACAAGGCTTCATTTTTACCGCAGTGGCTATTCTTGAAAAGAATGGGGCGTCACAAAAACAGAGTAGTGACGTACAGACGATCCGATTGGATGATTCCTCGATAAACAACAGTGATGAATCGTTCGGTAATTTAAATGGTGGACAATAAATAAAAAAATATTTTTATCCGAGTGTAATTCTACTTTACTTTTTTACTTTTATTTTAGTTTGGCTTTGGCCTCGTTTTATACCTCCATTGAAGTGATGGAAGATAGATAACATGAATCCTGGGTTTCATCAAATAATAATAAATCTTCCACAGCTGTGAGAATTTAAAGCCATTCCTTATTGTCAAATTATCACGTCCAGAACTCACATATTTTTTTGATTAAAAAAAATTGGATCCCATAGAAAAAGTTGCTCTAGGAAGTAAAATCCTTCAGAAAAATGGATATGTGGGGAAATATATTCGAAATAAATAACATTTATTGTAGATCCCAACCGAATATATTTTAGGAGACTATTTAACATTGTTCCTTTCGAAAGATTCATGTGGTGTTCTTCTCGATATGAGTTGTGACGAATTACATGCTTATATTTCTAGATTTTCTTAACGGATGCTACTTTTAGAACGGAAAGGCTTGAATTTAAAAAATTACAAATACACTGTAATTTCACAATTTTTATTAAACTTACGACCCGGGTTTCACCAGACCGTGGCATCATCAGGTCCAAATACAAAATGTGAGC
>WURS02020242.1:0-11988 GCA_011762765.2 Rhinocypha anisoptera | reverse complement strand
GGGGGAATCAGGGGGCCGGGGGGGAGGGGGGGGGAGTGGGAGTGGGAAGAGCCATGTCCCCAGCGCCGCAAAGGATCGCGGTCTGCCTTGTTATTGTCGCCCGCTGCGCCAAGGAATCTCGAACGCGGTGCCAGGAAAGCTGGGGGAAATTAAAATTTTCCAAAGGATGCGTAATTTGCGGCCGACATATTCGCTGGAATACGCTTTATCCCATTAATACATTTAATTTTTTCTAAAAACTTTTTTTCACAAAGTCGACGTATTTCACGGAATTTCCCATGTAATCCTCGCAGAATCTGATCGTGACTCATTCGTGACTTCTCGTTGGACTCTCTCCCTCTAAAAAGCTCCTCTCTCTCTCGTCCGTGCGCGGACAGCATAATCTTGGGTGCTTAATTTTTAGTCGCGGTCACATTCGGCAGCAGTCGCGGTTCTATTATATGACATCCGTTCGCTCCGATCCCATTGGCTCAAATACTAAACTATGCCGATTACGTAATTTGGGATGGATTAATAACTGGGTTACGGCGGCTGGAACACGCGAAATAGAAGTATTTTCTTCAGTCCTCCGCCAGATGATTTCGCTGATGCGGATGTGTACACTGATAAAATTTCCCTTCGCTGGCTCCCCATCGGCGGGATTATGAAAAAGTTCGGGATTATTCGTTCGAAAGCAATTGTGGAATCAGCATCAAGATGAAATGGTCCGGTGGGAGGGGGAAGGGAGGGGGGGGGGGTGGGTGGGTGGGGGTTGAGTGAAAGATAGGGTATTAGGGTTGAGGGGGTTGATTGGGGGTTTGGGCGGAAGCGGAAGTGATGGGAAGCTCGGAGGAGGGGGTGGACGGCAAAGGGTTCGCGGGGGAGGGGCGGGGGTGTGTTTTCCGCAGGGTGGGGATGACGGATTGAGAGAGAGGGGGCGCGAGGCAAAGGATCCCATTGCAGGGGGATGGTGTGAGTAGAGGTGAGGGGTTTGAGGGAAGGGGACGGGTGGACTGGGGAGAGACAGGCGGTGAGAAACGAGGGGCGTAGTGCGCTTGCGGAATGGGAGGAGAGGATGGATGGGACTGACGGGGACATGGCGAGAGAGAGAGAGAGAGGGGGTGGTGGGGTAGGGAGGGAGAAAGGTAGGCGTGAGAAAAGGGGTGTATATCGCGGGAGGAGCTTGCAAAGGGACGCAGGGGGCACGGTGGAGCAGATACGGAAGAGATATAAGGGCAGAGTAGAGACGGCAAAAAAAGAATGACTCGCCGTCGGGTCGTGGGGTGTTTCAGGGGGGGAAGGCGTATAATAACAATAATAAAAAGGGAAAGGGTTCTTCTCTCAGAGATTCTTGGGGCGAGGATGGCTTTGTGGGACGGCGGTGGCGGCGAGACGGAGAGATTGCAGACGCCGCGGGAAGTAGCAAGCGATTGCCGCAGGTATTCCCAGCACGTCGCGGAGCCTTTGCCACACCACAGTCTGAGAAAACCTCGTTCCATCCGGAAGGGTAGACACACATAATTCGGGAAGAAGAGTGGAGAGAGAGAGACCGGAGACGAATGTGCTTCTTCCTTTAAAGGGGGTAGAGACGGGGGAAGTATTGGAAGGAGGAGTGGGGACGAGGAATTTTTTCTCCGCACTTTCGTTACACCCCTACGAGGAAGGCGGCACGATGCAATGTCAAGCACGAACGGGCTTACTGTGGAGCGGATGAACACCTTGACACAAGCAAAGCCTTTACTGCCTTGGGGAGGACGAAACCACTGCCTACTGCGGAAGAGGTGTTTATCGGCCAAAGGAGATATCACAAGAGGAGGAAGTGGACTTCCAAGTCACTTGACTTCCCTTCCTCGACCCCATCGCTATCAACAGTTCGGACGGTGTGGACAATTCTACGCAATAACTGGACGAGAGTTGAAGTCGATCGCATTACTTGATCAAGACTTTCAATCAAAAGACATCCAATTGGGCACACACTCAAACAAAATAAATACTGGAAACAAATAATACACAGGGCTATCACGGGTGTCTTTAGTAGCTTCGTAGCAGCTTAGCAATAAACATATTCTGAAGACAAATGAAGGCGTCAGGATAGATAGGGAGGATTCCTTGGGATAAATTTAGAGAATACAAGAGAATTGGACGTGATAGTATGTTGAAAGAAGTGTTAGAACGTAGGATAATGGGAAAAACAGGCAGAAGCAGAAAAGGGATAAGCATGTTCGATGAAGGGCGGAAGAAAGGATGCGGAACTTAAAACGGAGTACTAAAAATTTTACGGCAAACATAACTCGTGGTGGTCATTACTATCGTCTATCGGAAACCTTTAAATGTTAGGACACCTTTGAATTAATGAAATTATTGAGAAATGAATCCCTCATTCATTCATAGGTGTACTTCCAGTAAATGTACGCTTCTGATGGATGCTATTGACTACCAAGTTCCTCATACTTTCTGCCCCTTTTCATTCCATTGAAAATGAACATTCCTTTCCTCCCACTACGTAACCTTTCTTGCATTCTACCATCTAACAGCCTCTTTAACATTCCATCTCCTCTCAATGGTTCTCTCGTTCACTTTTCCGTTTTCTTTTTGTATTTCTCCTAACAACGTACTATATTCCCCTGCCAAGTACAAAACCTCTCCATTTGTCTGCCCTCTCATCAATTTTACATTCTCCATACTTATTCGCACACACATCTCAAAAATGTCCTTTCCGCCATATACGAACATATATCACGCTGTCCGCTATTCCTATTTCCTTAATGACGCGATTTCTAAGACAAACAATGCTAGGCTTGATACAAAAATGTTTACTGACCTTTTATTTACATCCTTCCCCAAAGAAAATTTCATCAGGTCTCTCTCCTCCTTGAGAATTATCTCTTCGTTAAATGTAATTCTTCTCCTTACTTTTATAATTGTTTATTCTAAGACATTATCAGTACAACTTAAGTGATAAGCCTGCTCTAAATCACTCTCTACTAATCTGGTGTGTAAGTTTGACCTTTCAAATGTGGAGAGTGACATCACTTATGTCTTCTTGTGACTCATTTTCATCCCCTACGCCTCATGGCCATGTACTTGTAATTCATTCAGTAAGGACTAACCCTTTGGTCGAATGATTAGCCCAAGCTTAGCTATCAACAAACCCAACTAGATCAGTCGGGTCTTGTTCCAACTTTCAATTCTACCTCCCGCCCTTACCATTCTCCTCTTACCTTAGCTTCTATATATATATATACATTAAAAGGGTGAGATGACTGACAATCTTGTTTTAGTCCCCTGGCTAATACTCCATCCGATACCCTTACTTTTTCCGACTGAATTATGTACAGGTATATAATTAGTTGCTTATTCTACCAGTTCATACCCACTTCAAGTACTTTATTTAACTATGCACACACAACTCTGTTGACGTCCTTCTCGAAATTCAAAGGACAAAGACAAAGGTACTGTTATGAATTTATATTTAGTTTTACCAATTCTTCAATTACCTACTAAAATTGAATCGCAAGTAATTCTTCCTCCCACCATAAAAAAAACTAACTATTTATTCGCCATATAGACACATTCAACGGATACGGGTCGGAAAACCTGTTAACTTGTTAAATAAAAAATTAATTGTGTGGAATCACTTTATGAATAAATCTTCTCTGGTCGTCCAATCTGTTATTATTTCGCTTAATGATTAAAAACCATTTGGCCTGCAGTTAGAAATACGATCTCCCCAAATGTCTTCAGCATTTCAAATAATCTCTCTCATGGATTTATAAAGAAAGCATACATCCAATGTCAATAAATTATTTATTTTTAGTAAAATGACCGGCTCATAAAAATAACATTTAAAAGATTTTCAGTTATTTCCTACACAATTTTACAGAAACGAAGCAATTCATTATCAAACTAACATTTCGAATACTTTTCGTCAATAATTATTGAATATTATCAGTAACAATCTCGTAAAGAAATTTGTGCATATAGTTTAACATGCCTAAGAAATCAAAGTCGTCAACGTTAACACGAAAACCAGACTTAAAATTAATTATGAGATTAACATATTCTGAGGAGCCACCATGCCCAGTTGAGTAGATATTTTAATCCTAAAAGTAAATAAAATGTAGGTAAGTAATCCAACAAATTTTCCTATTGGCGAGACGATTTGATTATAACGGATGGCAGTGAGAAGCCCGACAGCAACTCAATAATCTATGAGAACATGCACAACACAACATATTTTATGTTAATATCAATATAAATATTTGGAGAGAACTTTATTAAAAGTAGCTAAAAAAAAGGATTTACAATAATAAAACACGTTTAAGGCAACAGGGAAGTTTAGTGCGGAAATATTAAGATACATTACGTATAAAAAAATTAAAACAACTTGTTATTGACTAAGCATTATAGCTTCTCCTACATTTCTGATTTCTCCAAAACAATGAGATTTTTCCTGATACGGGAATAGTTTTTGTAAGATACGCACTGCCGAAAACTTTACGAAAAGTAAGAGCAATAACATAAATCATCCAATCAGACTAAAACGGTGCAAATGGCTAAGGATATTGATTGATACAACTCTCTCGATCACAGCTTATTTATTTTGCATGCCGCTCCACGATAGAATGGACATATAGCCCAGAACAATGTTAATCCAGCACTACCATTGACTTTTCATACTTTCAGTGTAAGTAAATGATACTATAGGAGTTACAGAGATGGAGGCAAAAAGCTCTGGAGAAACATAGGTATCGCGAAATATGCCAAATCAATGTTGTCACTTTCCACTTTTATATATGAATATTTATCAAACTTAGACAATAGAGGCTCCTATATCCACTGAATTGATTAAAGAAAATAAATGAATAGATCATAATGTTAGATTTACGATTAGACTTGTTGCATTGCTCCTAAAATAAAAAAAGTAAGATTTCGGACGCCTGAGTTTTAACCTACATTAGTCAAAATATTCGGAGCCAGTAAAAGTTAAAGGCTGCACGATTCTTCCAATAAGTTAAAAATGACAGAGTGATAACAAATCTCATACAAGACTAAGTTCAAGACGTTAAGTGAATGATCACAAGAAAGGGCAGCAAGATGGACTTGAATGGATTTTCGTAGCCATTATCGCCATGTATCAAATTAAAACCAGTTCAAGGATAATTTCTTCGGACTAACATTGCCCGGAGCATTAAAAGGAAGAAGATTGTGTCGTCTACACTGGGGAAACCATATAAATAGCATTTATTACAGAATCACAGAATTCCGCTATTCATGTGCCATGATGTCAACGAAGAACTTCAGTTGAACATGAATGAATAAAGGGTTGAGAAGGGAAAAGTGAAAATCTACCGGTTGAGGTAGGTTTTTAATGAGTTCACGACAAGATTTACCTAGCTTCATCTTAACTAAATCCCTATTCAAATCTGCATACGTCCTACCACTGATCATTCTAAATCCCCTATTCTCTTCCTCCATCTACCTTGCTTACCCAACAATCTTCCCTCAATCAGTCTTCAGCAACCCATTGCCTGTTAGTGCCCCTTACATCCACCTTTCCCTACCTTCTATGGATTTCACGAAGCAGTCCCCTCTCCTCCCCTACCATTCTTAGCACTTCTTCACTAGTTTTCTTCTCCGTCCACCTCTCCTTCTCCATCCGTCGCCAAAGCAACATCTCAAAAGCCTCCAACCTACGCTCATCATCACTCCTTGTGTATCAGGTTTCGGATCCATAAAATACTCCGCTCCATATGAGGGTTTTCAATAATCCTTTCCACGAGTCTTTCCTTAAGGACCCTCTCACCAACTCCTTCCACAGTTGAACTAAGATAGTGACAAGTGTACTCGGGAAAGGAGAGATGGAGTAATGGAGGAGATAAACTAGGGAAATTAAAAGATCGTATGGCAACTGCACAGGGTAAAGGAGATTAGGAAGGAGAATACGAGGGGGTGACTCGCGATGAGCGACGCAAAGTTATAAGATCAACGACGTAGAATAACGAAAAACACCAATATTTTTAGACTATAGTCTCAACAGCAACATCCTCTCGCCCTCACCGCGGTCTCTATCAGATAAGTACGAACGATAACTCGCCATGCTCATCTGTTAGTCATAACGATCACGCCATTACTAAAAGACGACTTTACTCAACAGTTCAAAATAC
The DNA here is from genome assembly GCA_011762765.2 of Rhinocypha anisoptera. Taxonomy (NCBI): domain Eukaryota; kingdom Metazoa; phylum Arthropoda; class Insecta; order Odonata; family Chlorocyphidae; genus Rhinocypha; species Rhinocypha anisoptera. The sequence continues at coordinate 5,842 of WURS02020242.1, read as the reverse complement.
AAGAAATTTCCTTACTTTATATGGCATGGAGTTACGTACTAGCATAAGCTCCTATGACCCAATTACTGCTACGCCTCCTGATATTATGAACTAATATGAAGGCGAAACCAATTTTCTTTATCGTACTTAAAATCGTTAAAAAATTTTTGTTTTTCGACGAACAAGTGAACGAATGAAGACGCTGCTCTTGGTTATTTATTGCAGCTTTACCTTTAAGAGACTCAAACACGTCACTTCGATTGGACTATTTGGATTAGAGTATCCTCGTAAAAGACTATAGACCCTGTTATATTTCATCAGCAAAGCAACAAGATAATTCATTAGGAAAAATTTTGCATCACTATAATGAAACCTATTATGTCTTCCGCATTCAAAATCCCTATGGTTTACTCCACACTAAGCTAGATGTCCCCTATAAATATTTCCAGCACAGCGACCGCAAATTTGTCGTGGAAGAGAGGGAGTGATCATTTTTTTTCTTAAGCATTGTGAAATGATACAACCTTAAGCTATTCCACAGGAGTTTTTATTCGTCCACGACCCTGGTTTCAACGAGAAATGATGAATAGATTTTTTAAATTACGCCTGAAACAAGAAATTTCATTTTCCTTTTATTCTTGAGTCGCTTTGTTTGGTGGTTCTGGTGTAAATAGTCTTTACGGACGCATACTCTTCCTGACGCCAAATATGCCGGAAAATTAGTTGTAGACATAACATCCATGCCCTGATCGGGATTCGAACCCGCGACCTTTGAGTTTGCCGGCGTGCGCCCTGCCCACTTGGATAACCCGGACGGCAAAAGGGTGGTGGAGTGATCCTAGAATGAAATAAAAAGGATGGCAAAGAGCAGCAGGTTTGGGCACAAGTAAAATGCCTTTATAAAATGAATGAAGAAAACATGGTATGAGAAAATGGGAAACTACTGAAGACTTTGCTTATAAAATCTGTCACCCCTAGCGATGACATGATAAACGGAGAGCGAAATTTAACAATCCTGAAACTAGAGTGGATTTCTTTTAATCCCCAGACTTGAGCATCCTTAGTATAACACTCACAATAGACGGTCGGAGCGAAATCTTAATTGACCGTTACCCACTTCGAATTACTAGCTGCCCAAACGTATACATTCTGCCCATACAAAAATGAACCATTACAATAAGATACAATTTCAAAGTAGTATTTTTCTGACAACATAAACCACTACACATACTAAAATACAGATTTTAAAAGCAGGACTTCAATACGCGAACTCTTCCTTTGATGCGTGTCTTCTCCTTTGGTGGAACTCCGATAGCCATCATTCCAACAAAAAATATTATATTCCATTCATCACCAGTATCGATCGCTATCTCCAAGGGGCTTTAACACCACGGACTCGATACCCCATCCCGAAATACACAGAAGGCACACGATTGCCGACACTGGCCTGCACCCTCGAGCCCGATCACTGAGAATACGCCGAGCGCTGAAGACGCTTGACGCTTTGTAACGTGGGGGACGGCATGGACACCGGCTGCATATAAAATGCGCTCGGACCGTTAGTGACAGAGCTCCCGCCCCAATTATTCACATCGGACGAATGCAAATGTGACCCGAGATAAGACGGCGGTAATCTTTTGCCGATACATATATTCCTGGTCTATCCGAGCTTAGAGGCTTAGCAACGCGGTAAGTTTCACAACAAGAGTGTCACGCAGGACGAGAGAAGCCAAACGGCCTATGGATAGGACTGGACTCGGGATATCTCGTGTTTCTTCCCTCCATTCTCGAAACGAGGGCATGTTCGCAGGCCCTCGTCCGTACAAACTCCCCTCGCATAAAGCGAAATGCCTCGGATGGTAAGTTCATCGATGACGCAAGCCATCGAGAAAAATAATCTTACGGACAAGGTAAAAAAGCACCATCTCTCATTTTATCTTCCATTCTAATGATGAAGGATGGCAAAGGTCTAGTGCCTTCACCATTAAAAAAAAAAGAACTTCGATGGTCCAGTAGGCCATAATTTGTCTCGTGTCGTTCTAATATGCGTCCTTCCGATGGTGTGAAAGAAAAGAGGGAAAAAAGTCGCATCTCTGATAATGAGCTACGTCAGCTCGTTACGTCACAACAACTGATTTGGATCCATGTGAACACACATCGACATAATACGTCATGGCCTATGTTATTTCTGACTCGAGGGAGAGTTCAGCTATAAATAATTCGGTACATTATACTTAATTTACAGGAAAGTCACATCAGCAAGGCAAGTATTAGGATCGCAAGTAATAACAACAACAAACTTCTCTAGCAATTTTCAACCCTGGGTAAGTGATCAATCGCTCGAATTGGAAGGGGTAGTGAATACCCAAAAACTAATAGTAATACTATACAGCCTTGGGGGAAAGGTCAGCAGTGTTATATACTTCGAGTGCGAGGGTTTACTAGCATAGCTTTCATTAGATCCCCAAAGAGTTAATCCTAAGTTAAGGCTAATTACCAATGATTAAGTACCGAGAGAACGTATGAAGTGCAAAAGAACGTATGAAATATCAGCGCACACCCAACGATACCCTGCTTCGTGCCAAATTGTGCGTCCGAGTCTAAAATTATTTGCATACCGTGCAAGTACACATGAAAAATATTTCTAATCGTTAACAGAATCTAAATTTACAAACTATTCCTTAATATATTACAAGTAATAGTATATACTATAAAGTAATAGTTTGCAATATAATAATATGATAATTAATAATTTTAATTTATAAACTATCCACTGCAGGCATTGCTTGATTTCCCTTCCTTATTTAGGCACGACAGAGCTAAAATAACTAAAAAGCGTCTATTGCATTTGTAATCAAAAGAAGTATTCAGGAGTATATGCAGTTTACCATGTTAATTGGTCTCAAATCAGAAAAAAAGGTGTAAGTACATACTTCCAACTCCTGTTTACAAGGAGGGCCTCAGGCAGGGGATTACGAACGACCATCGGCGATCACACATTATTCCAGTCATAACCATTGCACATAGAACCGTAAGACTGTATCCTCTGTAATCCCTAGCATATTGGATAGCAAGTCAACATCTCATCTAAGCAACCTCTTTTCTGGCGGAACACGAGTTGGCGGTTTTCAACGCTTTGCCTTCTCTATCATTAGCATTCACAAACTCCTTATTAAATTTTTCCGCCGTGATTTTTCGCAGCTTCTGGGACAAAGAACGCATTTGATCTCAAAAAGCTTTCCCATAACAACTCGGAATCAAACCCCTAATTTCCTCCGCTAATAACGTGAAACTGACCGAAGCTAGTGATTATTCCATGAATCCGCGAAAGGCGGGAAAAAAGTGACGGGCCCGAACGGAAGACGGATGAAAGGAATAAAACACATCATGGGGTGGGGGAAGAGATATAACTCTCGTGGGCAGTGTTTACTGTTTCACTCCGATAACAAATGCTCGACGACATGTATGACGACCACTTTCGATCGGATGAGCCCCGCTCGGACAGACTGCGACACACCAATATGGGAGGGAGGCCCCGAGGGTATCTGCACAACGCCCGATAATGCACACTTAACGACACCAGATGTATTGCAATTCACAAAAGAGTATCTCGGGCAGAATGCCAAACAACAATATCGCCGTCACCAATATAAGTGCGTAGCGTATGCACGTGCCAATGACTTCAGCCTTTTCGAACCTAACTCTGAAGGAAAGGCACCCATCACCACTCGATAGAATAAGTCTCGGGGTCAAGCGGGAGAGAGAGGCGCCATCATTGACGGAAATAGCAAGTTTTAAGATGCAGTTGCGTCGAAACTTCCAATCCAATCCGAACATGATACAGACACCGAAATTATGAGATTTTTTTGCACGGTGTAGTCGTACGGAAAAAAATTTCGTCGCCCGATGATTTACGGGTAGTGAGCACTGCCCGGAGGAAATGAACAACATAAGAGTACATATATCCTTCGGCTAAAAAGACAAGCGACAGGCAGGTAATTCGAAATGGGCCACGGACGGCTCCTTTCTACTATCTACGTATGGAAACGAGAGCGTTCGCAAGAGACGCGACGAGAAAAAAAAAACTTTACCGGGAAAACTGAGTGCGAGTAACAAAACCGGTGTAATAGTAAGTTCGCATAAACACTTTAACTTACTGTTGGATGCTTATGTGACCTTACTTATTTTAACAATAAAGTATTATTTTTATATGCCAAGAGATGAGAGAAGAGCATACCCTATGGTTACTCATCAGTGACTGTAAAATATTCAAGAAAATACATTCCGCTTCAATCCCGTGACGAAAAATCGGACAAATTAAAATAGTGTTTCAGTTGTTCGATATTTAAAAGACTGGGAGTGAGAAACTGTCTTCATAAGATAATCTAAATTCAAATTAATGAAGTCCCGACTAAATAACTTTTTGCGATCCGAGCGAAATATTTTAGGAGTAAATCGCTACTGTAATTCATTCACCGAATGAATTTACCTCTGATACAAGCTCGAAATAATAATTTCATAATGCCGGCCGGGTTAGCCTGGTGGGTAGTGTGCTCGCCGGCTAACACAAAGGTCGCGGGTTCGAATCCCGCACAGGGTATGGATGTTGTGTTTGTCCAGGGCGGTTTTTCTATAACTTGGGGAGGTGCGAAATGACCATAGCCGTCGATGCACCCTATAAACAAAAATACTACTACTACTAATGTCATAAGTCAAAGTTCAGTTATTGGGCATCTGCAGGCACTTGAATCTATTTTTTCTTAAATCCATTGACATTAGTTTTAAATAAATTCATCATTACCAGATATCGATATAAATATATAAATTGTATCGATTCCTTGTGGTATCGCTTCGATGGCGAAAGAGATGTACTTGCCTAAAGACCTTTTAAAAGCGAGGACATGGCCTTTCTTATACCTTTTACCATCGTGCCATTCTTTGAGCGAAGAACAACTTGATTTCATCTCTGGATGAGGATTACATTTATTTCGGTTACTCTGTACAGGTGCACTCACGGAATTATACAGAGAGCAAAAACTCGACAAATAGGACGATCAGAGAAAATGATACGTTCATAACGTTGATTCAGAAACAATGAGTCATTACAGCCTTTTCCCGTTCAAGCGCAGTTACAATGGAGCAGTGAGATTACGCTTGCTTGTTCATTTCATAATCCAATTTGCTACGACGTTGAGTTTTAAAGCAGCTCAAAAATGGCACTTGATACTCGGGAGCGCTCTAAGTAAACGATCACCGCGAAGATACCATATATATGTTCGCTTGGCTCTGACATGTGATGCATTTGTTTTCATGAATGAAGGTCTCGATATAGTCCGCTGCTTGAGTCATCAGGAGGAGCTCAACCACAACAAATAGAGATTATCGCAAATGAAATTAAACGGAAAATACTATATATATAACGAACACACGCACACACTTATAGACATTCACGCACACACTTATAGACATTCACACACACAAACAATAAAGAGATAGACTTACATTTCGGAGATATATATTTCGGGGCTCCTTGCCCCTTTGTCAATCTGAGAGCTCTCTCTCTCTCTATATATATACACACTTTTATTGCTTTCAGTAAAGTTTGGTAAACTGTTTGAAATAATAGGTGAATGAATATAATTCAAAATGTCACAGGATCATCCCACAAGCATGGAGCATATAATTATTAAAAGTGAAAAAAGTGTAAAATAGCCAGCAATACTGAAATTTCTTGAATAATATAATACCTATCTAATGGTAAGAGGAATTAAAGAAAAATACAATGGAAAAGTACTGAATGAGTACAACATGAGAATAAATAGAAGGAAGACTAAAATACTAGTATGCGGAAGAGAGAAGCTGA
>WURS02020241.1:0-27701 GCA_011762765.2 Rhinocypha anisoptera | reverse complement strand
GTGCAAGTTACTGCATACCAGTCACTTTGACAGTTATATGCGCAGAGTTATGTTCTTACTTACCTAATAAAAGCCTTGTTGGTGGCACAAATATCATAGTGTATCTTACACGAAATGCAAAATTATGCTAAATTTGACATTTCATTTTTCGGTATTTTGAACACCTTTTTCGGATTTTTCGAGTACATGCACCGTGTAAACACCCCTTTAGAACCTTCGTCGCTCGTGACTTCGCAGCTGCGTTAGCTGCAAAACAAGCCACCCGCCCTCTCTCTCTCCCCCTCCTGAGTATAGCGCACCCTTAAAAAACTTTTTTATTTCCTTTTCATGCCAAATATTCCGTGATTGGATCTTTTAATACAATGCGAAACGTAATTAAGTGTAGACATTTTGGTAACCGCATTAATTATGGTTTCTAAGTGAACGGAAACTATTATGATTGCAAAGATTTCAAGTCTACATGCCAGTCTCGCTTCACGGCAATGTTTCCAATTGCCTTTAACCCAAGGAATTATATGGAAATTCGGAAGAAACAACTTTTTATGGTTCTCGGAGAAGTATGCTAAATGACAGGGCACTCTTAATGACGTAAAGGTTGCTAAGCGACCCGACCTTACCGAAATGGATTTTGAGAGAGTTGCCTATTTCCTCAGTTTGACATAGAAAATGAAAATTCTCAGCGCCTCTAGTTTATAGATAAACAGTGCATCGAAACAGGTTTACTTAATCTTTGATAAATGTAAGATATTATTACTGCTGTATTCACTCAAACAATTTGTTTTACTTTAAGTATATGACACGGAATTTCGGAAATACTTCATCGTTGTGGTACTCTAACTAGATAATGTAGCACAACAACACATTGATCGAATCCAATAATGTTCTAGAAGAAACACGGAGTCATTTTATTATTGGATCGTTCTGTTGTTTTTCGACTTGATGAAAAAGTACCCAAAACAAGGGGCAGGAGAAGGGGGATACTCTGATTTTCAATCGGTAACAGGAATATTTTAAGCTGCAATGAAAAGGTAAAAAAGAATCATTAATTTCACTTGTTCTTTAGTCTCTTATAGCCTAGTAGGATCGATGCTTAAAATCCAAGTATAACAGGGAAATGTCTCCTACAATTCTTGGTAATTTCATTTGTCGCCATCATTTCAGGTCGTCGCATTAATTAATTTATCCAAATATATATTGTAGGTTTTAATATGGATTGTAAATATCCATGTTAGGAATAAATATACAACTTCTACGAAGTGAAGCCTGATACCGTTTATTATATGGATTGTAAAATCCAGTCAGCATCAGAAAATAGCATTTAAGATATTTGTGTATAAATAACTGAAGTTAACTTAATAAACGTTTCTTCAGCATAATAGAAATCCATAATGAAACCTTGAGGATCGTTACTATATACTATTCATGTCCGAAAAGGGAGACGAAATGATACTTTTCTGAAAAATCCCCACAGGCATCCTTTGTTCACTGTTCCACGTTGCTAATCGCTTGCCATGAAGAAAACAGCGTCTGAGCGTTGAAAAAATTCTTTGGAAAGCTGCTTCACACTGTGGAATTGAATAATACAAAAAATTCTATTGGATGCAAGGTTTTCTAGCCAACTTACTGGTCAATTTGTCCTTTAAGGTAGGTTCTCAATCCAAAATCAAACCCCCCAAAAATTCCTCTGGAGTGATCCATGGTCACGTACCGGATGAAGATTCGATTATTCTTTAGAATAATCATTGAAAAGATTAAAGAAGGTACTACGCGATTTGGCATTTCCAATGCTAGTGGCAGCGCTTAAGAGTATTTTCATTATGGAATATATTTTAATTCGATCGAATTTGACGAAAAAGCAGTTATGTCTGGCGCTAGCACTCGTATCCATGGAAGAAGAAGTAAACTCTTGAAAAGCTTAAAAACGCATTTTAGCCGAGGCACAAAATTTGACTATACAGCAGCGTCGACGACGTCAAGCTTCACTCAAGGAAATGGTTATTCATGTCTAAATGAGGCATCCTTAGCGTGCGCACAAACGTATAAAACAAGAATTCAAACATATCAACTGCAGAATAAAAGTAAAATTTGCGTTATTAAAAATACGCTTAAAGATGCCAACCAAATTTAAAGACACGTTTACTTAGATTAAAAGGAACCACAAAAAATTTAAGAGATTTTCAATTATTACAATCGTGCCAGCAATGCGGCAATAATTTTTCTTTATTTGCTCCGCCGGGGTGAGGAAATGCTTCATATTCCACTGATGTAAGACAAACAAGACATTGTCGTATTATTTTCAGTATTTATCCTTTTAATTCTGATGAAATCAAGAAATTTCATTGTTTTTATAATTAATATATGGAAAGAACGTGCTTTCTAATATATGTTGCGAAATTCGGAATGATGACACCTGACTTTCTAATGAAATATTATGAATGGGTGTAATTCAAGCATCCTAAAAGCGCCATCTCATGGTAGGCTTGTAGTGAATCTTTCATTATTTAGGTTCATTTCGTCATTTCTTAATACTTCTTGTGGCTTAAAATCCCATGAATCATGCTTTTCCCAGCAATTGGATCGATAGTAAGCGATTTACCTCTTCCATAAACGAATAACAAACTGGATGGTACACTTCCGAATGTTGACTGCACGAAATGACATCGCTGGTTATTCGCTAAACGTTTTACATTAGCGAATAGCGGACTTTGTTTGAAAGCATGTTGACATTCTATTTACGGGTTGGAAGCGTCCTTCAAATCGATCGTTTCATTGCAAACAAAGCCTAAGCAAAAGCATGATCGCAAAAGTAAAGAAAATCATGATTGGCCATGTTTCCAGGGTCACCATTTAATTTCCAGCACTCATATTATTAGACCTCCAGTTTCACACAGGGTTAGAAAAATCAGCCGACAAATCTTCCAACTAGGTATTAATTATTCAGCAAACACGGTAGGTATTGATTTTGTCTCGTCTAGTGTGAATCATCTCTCTGAGAGTTTAAACGTTGAAAAGTGGTGTAGAAGGAATATAAGGAAATAATTCCGATGTCACTAGAGGAAAGGAATTCGGCCCACGCGTCTTAGAATGAGTCCTCTTTTGCATTTTGCAATGAGCGCGTCTAGATATTGAAGGAGCAGTCTCCTCCTTGAGATTTTCCAGGATTATTTAACCTTTGGTCAAAATTGAAATCATAGTTGGCCTTGCAATCGATTCAAACGAGAGAGGGTATACGATGGGTAAGGTTAATACGTTTAGGGCTCATGAGAAGATTACAGAACCGGGAGTTTTATTTTGATTTCCCACTTGAAACTACGAGATATCATGGAACATAAGAATCACCTGCAGCGCCCCTTTATTTAATTTTTGGAACCCGAACTTCATCATCACGTAACGAAACCAAACGCTCATTCACATCTATTATATTTTCATGTCCCTTTCACTTTCCCATGTAGCGAATTGCCAAAACCTTAATCGTTATAACCCGGTTTCTGAAGGCACCAAAAAGAACGAGAGTGTAGCGTATGTTAAATAAATAGGTATTATATTAGGAGTGTTCAAAAATTCAATGCACCATGTTTTAGTTCTTTGAAAGTATGGAACACAACACTGCAACTCGGGCATCGAATTCCTATAAACATCATTTTTTCAAGATGTACACTTCTATTTATTTTGGGCTGAAGCCAGCGTTCAGGAGCAGCGAGTATTTTTCCTCAGTACCATTCTTGGTTCTGGTCACGCGAGATTTTAAGCGTCATGCCTTTTATATCGTGTCGAACGGCAACTTAGGGGGTCATTTTGTAATTATTTTTACCCTTAAAATAAGTGGTCTTGCCAGTAGGTTAGAAGGCAGTCGAGTCAAGAATAGATGTCAATAAGTCAGCGAGTGAGTGTGTCAGTCATACCTTCGTAGCTCCTTACTCTAAAAATCCCCATTTCCTGTTTCTAATACATAATCCTTGGACTCACTTGAGGGAAAAATATATTGTTCAGTAAAAGGAGTAAATGCGGCTAGACCTCAGCGATAAGAAATTTTTCCAATAGCATCATGATACATAAAGTGTATGATACAGTTACTTAATAAAGATGCTTTCAGCAGTAATAACTGCAGGTAGTGAATCAGTCGTAGCAATAACCATATAAACTCCTTATATCGCTAAACAATGATTATATTTAAATCCTTCAGACAAAATACAACTTAGTTATTCAACAAGTATTAGATTAAACGAAGAACAGAGGCATTTGTATTCATCATCATCAGTACTTCATAGACCTATTGATCGAATATTCAGGAGTTTTTACTTTTAACCCTCAAAGGGAGTTCAATGTTCTTTCATTTTTGACAGTATCTTGCAATTTTTTTTTTAATTGCCTGCGCCTCGAGCGTTAGACCCGGTCCATCGGAGAATCCCTTGCCTTTTGAGAGATGATCGCATGCCTCCTTTTCACTACGGTTGTTGGGACAGGGAGGCAAACAGTCTGTGTGAGGGAGAAGTAGGTACTTGAGAGGGAAGGTGACGAGGGGAGGAGTGGTCGAACCGGTTGGGAGCATGGCTGCGGCGCCGACTTTTGTTGCTAAGGGAGGGGAAAACTCTTCAATAACCGGAAACGGATGAGTAAATAAAAATCGGGCTAGAGAAAAAAATGGTTAAGGGGTTTATCGTAGTCATATATGATTTTTAGTATAGCTGAATGCCATTTAGGAACGGCATGTCATAAAGAAAACATGATTGTATGCGTTATGTTAATATATTGCCCTTACATTAACAAGAGAGCAACTTGTCTAACTTTCAACTTAAACTACACTGTATCATAAGTACTGATTAAAACCGTACAGCAGTTAAAATAATAAACCATAATAATATGCTTGTTATGCATCCAATGTAATTGGCCTTATGCTTTTTTTATCAAATAAATAAATAAAAAATAAAGATGCTACAGTGTAGTGAAACTAGTTGAGTCATAAATTATATTTCGTGTGGAACGCAAAGTTTTATTTGTTGTTATCAAATAAAAAATAACATCAATTTGCGGTAAACTATAATTTTGTATTTAACCTATATCAGCTGTTAAAATGTACACTTACATAAGCTGGTATATAAACTTCTGTGGTATATTACGACCGAATATACTCTAGCTACGGTATAAACAAGTCTCCCATTACGCTTGCACACTTTATGGAAGTGCATAGAACATCTTAGCTGGAGTATTTATGGAATTAGACACGAATTTGTAAAGTACATAGAGAAAAACTCTCATTAAAACTACAATCCTTTTAGTTGGATCGACATATTTAGCAAAATTTCGGACTAAAGGTAATTTCAAGGCATTCATGAATGATATATATTTGTTTGTTTGCATGGAATGGATGTTTTATTGTCCTTTCTGTAGTTTGAAACACGCACGAAACGCAAGTAATTAAATTGTGGGACGATGAGTCCCTAATGGTAATTTTACCACAAGGGGATTCAAAACTATCAGCATTTCGCAATGATTTATTAATGTCGTAAGACGAGAGGATACTCGGTGAATTCATTACGTCTTTACGCAATCCTCTGGTCATTGACCGTGAATCAAAGAAAAAAAAGGACATCAAATTTCCAGATATTAGAATGATTAGATTGGGACGACGGATTGCTCGTTGCCAATCTGCCAATCCACGTCAAAGCGACCGCAGCAGGTCATTTACCACATTCCAAAAGAAGGTATCGAATTTTCCCCCGGGGACACCTGTCAACGATTCCGGTGGGACCAGTTCTCCGATCGGCGGTCGCCCGTCATTCTTACATCACTGCTCACGTGGATCCCTCTCTGCACACCGGAGAAAAGAAACTCGAACGAGGCCGATGAGATGACAAAAATACGCCCGCTCGAGTCGATAACTTCGGCGCCTTCCGCAACAAAACGACTATTAAGTCACTCTCGAACGCGATGAGTGTGTGTGTGGACGAGGGCGATAACTTCTGGAATTCCACGGAGAAAATTCGGTACAAACCTCACACGTGACACCGTTGTAACAGAAAGTGAATTTGCCCGAACGTCGCGTTTAAAGAGAGCGCATTTTCAAATGATGATTTATTATAGTCTACAGGTTAGAGGAAAGTGAGCACTGAAAACTGTCGCACACTACCATACTATTTTAAAGCATCTAGCATTTTTGACCTACAGCGGATGATTTCTTTCTGGGTTAAAAGTATCATTTTTCAACTCTACACACAATTTTTATGCCATTTTAAATTTAATCCCTTCATCCTTCGAATCTTAAAACCTTCCAATATTTGACATTGCCTCAGGTAAAACTTCGTGAAAGTGCATTATACTATGGATAAATGGACAAACTATGCCGTTTCATCAGTGAGGCTACATTGTCAGGAGTTGCAAAAAACTATGGGCGAGTTCAATAAAAATTCATGTGGAAACTGCATATTTGGTTCATTTACCTATGGTAATTCCAGTATTTAATCATACTCTTCACTCATAGACAAGTATTCCGAACCTATGTGTGCGAATTACCTCCCCTTCCTGGTGTGCGTACTAAATAAAATGTATGTACTTTTCTCACATTTCCTTATTTCAGCTTCAGTTATACACGTACACAAATATTTACGAAACTTAACATTGCAATTTATACCTTGAGGTCGAGGTTTGAAATAATATTGTTCTATTATACGATAAAAATTTGTTGCATTATCTTGTAAGAGTATACATTTTAATTCAGGAAAGTTCTAGAATAATATGGTCCTATGTTGTCTGTGTTTACTAACAGTAAATATGAATTATAAATTACCAACTTTGGGTAGTAGAGATTTTAATAGGCTTAGATCATGTTGTGTGAAACAAAGACGTAATTTAGCATGTACGAGTGCCTTCACATAGACTTACCATCAAGAATATAAACTATTATTAGTCGGAATGAATTCGCTTTTGTCAATGGTTAATGTTAAGACGAGATTTGAATTACAAAGAGCGTGATTCGTTCAAATTTTCCGTCCAAATCCGGTGAGCAGTCTCTTGGTGTATCAAATTACATGAAGCATTGCCCTCAAGGGTCGGTGATGTGAAGGTCACGAGAGTGGGGATGCCAGGATTTAGAGACGCCCATGGTGTAGTGTTGTTTGAAGTGAAGTCTTCCTGCTTTGGGCGCAGAAATATCTTCATTGTACCTCAATATTTTCATAATTCACCTTCTTATTTTCAGCAATTCTCATTTCCTCCACATTAATTTAAAACGCATTTATTTCTTATTAACCTTATCATATGCCAAGAATAAATTCGCCAAATGGAAAATTCTGGATTGAAACAAGTGGCATTATTTCTATTCAATTTTTAGTGAGGAAAAATCGTCAACGCAAAAGGAAAAGAGCTAGAAGCCATATATTCACAAATATGATGTGATGGCATTCCTCCCTGTAAAATATTCCGGAGGTAAAACAAACCCCAAATCAGACCTCTCGGGAGGAATTATTGGGGGGGAGGACATCAGAAAAAATGAATAAAAGTAGGGAAGGAATATGGAACGTGAAGTCCCTGGGAGTATGTGGTAAGCTGAAAAATGCAAATGTGGAGATGAATAGGCTGTGGTTAAATACTCTAGGAATTGGCAGGGAAAATAAAAGAGAAGAGTACGAGAAAGACAGAGGTCTTAAACTAATTTTAATGAATGGCTGGCATCAGCAAGGGCATTTATCCGTGTACATATGTGCCAAAACCACTTAAAAAAGCGACCCCAGAACTAGGGGAAAAGAGGAAAATAAAGGAAAGATGAAAGGCGACACAGACGAAAACTCTCCGGATTGAAAGATCAATGATGATGGCAGGAGAAGCCAGTGAAAGCTTGAGTCAGAGAGGGAAACTCGAATAAATGCACCTTTGCCCTGATTTTGCGAAGTGAGCGATGGAAAGGTGAGGTTAATGCCCTCTTATTTATTTTACTTTTCAGGTTGATAAAAGGCCATTGAAATGGGAAGAGCGAACATTCATAAAAGATTTTGCATGCAATCTTCTTATGCGATAAGTAACATTTATTACGTGCTTGAAGAAGATAAGATCCAATCGTAGCTACTTTATTTTTACCAGAGAACAGATATTGACGTGAGTTTATTCAATGACTCAGGATAAAAATAAATTCCAATTAAGAACTTAAGAAAAGTAAGCATTTAATAGAGACAATTTATTATCAATAAAATTATCTTTGAATTGATTCCAAGCATTTAGTTTCATTTTATCATCAACTGCTGACAAAATTATCAATAAAATCTTTACTATGAAAAAGTTGTAGTTGAGTGATCTGGTTTAAAAAAAAATTTAATGTTTGAAAGTGAGAGAAACGCCAGTGTTTGAGAAATAACGATTGATTGTGAAGTATCTAGGCCGCTGGTCACTAGGCTAAGTACCAAAATGGAAAGTCTGCAGTAAGGCAAAGGTATTCACACCAACTACCAAAAACGTGTTGTCCTTTGCGAATTATTTTTCAGAATTACCCTGCACGAATGAAGCATTCCTTTATGCTGAAAAACCATATAGAATATTGGAAAAAATCAGATCATTTATCCGGGTGTTTTAATTATTTCGAGGAAAAAGTTATATTTTCTCCATGTGGAAAGTCCATAAATACTCTTCGGCTCATCGTTAATGGAAGGCGTCCCATGTGTTCGTTCAATGCAGTCGATTCGCACAATTAAAACTAAAATGTACAAGTCACACTATTTGCTTCATGAGTTTGAAACACTGGCATGATTTATGCAAAGGTAACATTGAATGAAGATTTTATGTAGATAGTAACACCGTTTCTGTAGAAGCACCAATGAATAAAGTTAAGTCATTCAAACTTACTTCCGTACATGTTATCAATTGTTGTTTTTTATGTATGTTATGTTTTCTAAGTGTGATAAATAAATAACTTATGAATCTAACCGCATCGTGATTCATATTATTGTCTCTATTCTATCAGAGGTAAGGAAAACCTTTTCGGTGGTATAATTGGTACTATAACTTACGAATTCTAATTTCATTTGTTTGGATTAATTAACATTGTCTGAGTTTATGATATTATTTTAATAGTTTTCATGGATTGAATGGAAAAGTGGAAAATTTCATTTTTGAATTAATAACGCGAGACATACTAATATAAAATAGTGAGGAAAAAGTCGGTAACATAATACAGTGAAAGACGAGGATGGCCAATTACTTAGACCTATCATTCCGAGCCTGCGTAACACCTGGCCATTCCATCAAAAGCGCGCGTGAGAAGACGAGACACTAAAGGGACCCGTCAATAGAAATCCTGGCCGAGAGCCAATTAGCATTTCTGCAGCCCTGGCCTATTTCACCTCGGTCACCGAAATCACCCGCTCAACAAAGGGCCCTTCGCCTTACCGCTATCTCGCAAGGAGATTCAAACAACGGACTCGCGAAGTGAAGAAGGTTGCACGTGAGGATACACAGCGCGTAATGAGATTGCAATCTCAACCCCTTCACTCTCACGCCGTTTCTCCGGATCGGCGATTTCGTAACGAGGAAGAAGGCCACACTCGGACCATTGATTTGGCACGGGAGAGCCCGCGGTGTTCCAGTCGCTCATATGGTTTCATTTATTTACCCGTTGATGATTATTTAGGAGGAGGTACCCCTAGAAAGTCGACAACTAAAAGTAAAATGAGCTTTTGTGAGGTATGCTGATCCAAGATCTTTTTCTTTCGGAGAGGGCTTTGAATACCTGCCGGGGTACCTAATTATTCCTACAATTATAAGTAATGAAGATTCAGGCGTGTTGTTGTGAAATGCGGATGGTTCACATTGGTTCACAGATTCATGGTGAAATGAAATGGCAGATGGCAGAAACTTCCACAGATCAAATTTTTACTATGAATCGAGTTTCAGTGTTACTACACCATCATCAGGGGATCTGATGATGGCGTAGTAACACTGAAGCTCAAACCATAACAATTAACACTGAAACTTAAACCATAATCATTTCTGTGGAAGTGCGCCATTTCATTTCACAATTATTACTGAACTTAAATCAGTTTGGTAATGATAAAAGTAAAGATAATGATAAAAGAATTGTAACGATAAAATATTAAATATATAGTATTGGTAAAAAGATAAGTAAAAAAAGAACTAACCAAAGGTCAAGTTCTACGACTAAATAGGAAGTTCGCGAGATCAGAGTAGAGGCCAGTACTTTTACAGTGTCATATAAGGCGCCTCAAGATGTTCTGATAACTATACAAACGTTTTAAAACATTGATTTTGCTAGCGTTTTCCAAAGAAATTGTTTCTAGGTAGGCACCCACTAGTCAGTGCTTACCTAGGAGCAAATTATTTTGCCTAAGAATTGAATAAGTAGCAAGCTTTTAATTCATAGTTCATAATTAAGTGTACATCTCAATTGGTATAAAATTTACCATGTTTGGATACACAAATGGCATTTAATCATCTCACGCATGGAAGACATTTGCCATTATAATTATAGCTGTACTTGAAAAAAACTTATTCGATCATGTTATTGATGACCGATCGCTTCATTAGCAGTGAAATTAGAGCTCGAAGAGACAAGTTCACATCAAACGCTTTGGTCGAGCAAACGGAGGGAAAGGCAATTTGCGATCACAGGATCTTTCCCCTATTTTACACAACTGATAAGTAAACGCAATTGCAGAAGATACCGAAATAAAAGGAAATCAAAGGTTATATCTCGTCCTTTTTTTTACAAGATTGATTGAAACAGTGACTCTAGTGTTCCGTGTTTCTCTGAACTTTTAAACATTTTCTTTGTTCCTTTCGTAATTTCAAAGTCATCTGTGTAGACACACAATATTATTTCGCTCAAGAGCAATGTATATCGTGATCACAGATGGAACTTCAAGAAATAACGCCGTGGATTTCTCCAGGGCGACAGGGAGGAGAGTGGCGAGAATCAAACTGTCTACGTCATTTGACGACCTCCAACATATTTAGGGTACATATATTTCTTCACTTTGATTCGAGAAATACAACTGAGAGGTCCGTCTCGGCTATATTTGAAGAAACCAGTTGAACGGGGCCGCCAGAATAACAAGGAGACGAAAAGGTTTCGTTGGTCCATTTTCGCGACATAAACGCAGAGCAAGAATTCTGTTTTCGGTTGTCATTTCAGTGAGTGGACTTATTCACCTTTACCGGTTGGCCATCATCATAGAGTAAAAAAAGAATCTTCAAGGTAATGTTGACTTTGCGTAAATGAACGAATGAAGTCGAGCAATTTTTGAACATTCTAGTGGTGATGGGAAGATTTCAGTTAACATTTTCCAATAAACTTTTTGAGAAATGGTTTGGTTTAAATAATGAAAATGGGGAATACCCCTCAATTGAAAATTCTCATGCGTCGTTTTTCTAATTATTCTCAGTTTACCTTCTATCCTTACCAAGTATGACTTTCTCGAGAGGTGATTGCTAATTATTAGCATGGATTCGGATCAGTAATAAAGTATTTCTGGCAAAGCGAAACTCTCACAAACTGATTTAAACTAACTTTTGTCATCAGAAAAAGATATCGACTGTACTTTGACCGAGTTTCAACGTTGAATTGGCAGTTAGAGGTAAAAAAGACGAAATATGACAATGTATTAATTTCAATCCAATTTAAGAAAATGATTAGATTAAATACATTTAGTATTAATGTATATTCGAATTCGCTGGCAGTACTGTCAGGTTGAAAATTGCTTATCTAAAGCTTAAAGCTTCCAAAATTGATTCCGTACTACTTCAGGAAGAACGAAGACACTATATTCTTGGCTTAAAAAAAACAACTCGCCAAATGCTACATCATCATATGCAATCACATTTATAGAATTTTAGTTACTGAAAACTTTTGCGCTGATCTTACCCTCATAGTCATAAAGACAAGCTCTAGTAGGCTAAAATATATCGTCTTCCAGAAGAGACGGCACAGATGGCCAACCAATTATTTTGAGATGAACTTATAAAGTGACTCGCATTAATCCCAACAAACAACGAAATGGCGCGCTTCACATCTTGCAATATGCGAAGAGGGTTAAAAAAGTCTATCGAGCCTCGCTCGGTGTTTATCATAATGGGAGGGCAAAAAATAAGAAGGGACGATTCGCCGTGTTGTGGTAAGGGAGAAGGTTCGTTGAACCCATAATTAATGATCCCGAGCACCGTGCACCCGCGAAAGTGGCACGCCGATAAACGACCAAGTATTTTAATCACATCACTCACGCCGCCGGAGATGGAGAACGGGGAAAAAGGCGGCGTGTGCTGAGCGGGCGAACATCCGCGCCGTGCCGGGTTGCACAAATGGAAGGGAGAGCCGTCACGTTGGGAGCGCGTGACTTTGCGAGATTACCTGTCTCTTTCCACGTAACACCCTCGGCGGCGACCTCCGATAACCCTCCCACGGTTCACCCGGAGCGAGCAAGCAGCATCGGATGGACGTATCGTACCAGCCTGGTGGACGGACGCGAGCGTATCGATGCCTGTAAACTCTTCCTCTGCAGAATAATAAATTTAAAAAGCGACTACGAAACGCTGACCTTCCCCGGGTTGATTCACCCATTGTCGCAATCGGCTGACTTGGTCCACAACTCACTCGATTTGAGACGTTTTATGGGGAATTTGTCAAAGGCAAAGCAGAGGCCATTTATTACGATGGTCACAGGTTTATCATACTATTTCCACCAAGGAAAAATAGGAATGGGGCAGAACTGGCGGCTAACAACAATAACAACAAGAGCCCACATGACGACCGACGGGGATTGTTGGGTTGTTTACGGAGAATAAAACACGATTCGGCGGAGTTTTCCTGGCGTATTTTATTGATGGGTTTAGCATCGGGTGAGAGTATTCTGGTGGGCCATCGTTTCGATGAGACTCATTCTCCGTTCTCAAGGCATCGTTGAGTGTCTTGAAAGCTTCATATATAAATCCTGCCAAAGATCACGTACCCCGCCGCATAAAAATGCTCTCTTGCATCCGTTACGGCGGGGTAAACAATTAAAAATAAACGGTCCGCCATGTTGGAAGTCTTTTGTCAGTGCATTACCCGACACCGCACAAATTAAAATGATTATACTGAACTCACTTGCAACATTCCATCCGATCTAATCGCCGGTGTAATCCTGGACAGTTTGTACGTAAAATGTGGAGGAACCATTAAACGACATCAGTGGAAATCTCTGTTGACCACCGCATTGTAACTACGGATTGCCTGGTGGAATACTAGAAAGCTTTCTGCCTACACGAGTTACTCTAGCCGTGGAAACAAGGATTATTAATAAAGACTCAGGTTATAAGGAGAATTTTCACGGTTTCCCAATGCCATCTGTACATAAATAATCTCCTCTTTTACCACATAGCAACGTGTCTAGCGCTACAAGACGCCAAGTGGTTTAGCATGCAGGAAATGTGGACGTGTCCCAAAGAGACGGTCGCGGGTGGTTGCACCCTGTTGAATGAGTGAACCCAACTTCGGCGGACAATTTTCCGTTGCTCCAGCGACTGTCAAAACGAAGGAGGCACACCAATAACTTCACCTGACCATCAGATATGCACCTAAGCGAGGTAAAGCAGCTGTACATCGCGAACCCTGCGAAACTCACCCATTGCGCAACAGTAAGATAAGGGAACGCATCGTTAACACACGTTCCACCCGAGACTCGATGACATTGCCGCCGGGATTTTATCCACCGTCGTTGCTCTAGTTTTTTTTAGTGCCTCGTGGGGCGGAACAAAACACGATGCTCACTTTATCCGGGTGCACACGCAACGGCGCTCAGTGCGCGGACCACTTTCGGAACTGCACGCGTCGATGCGAGCACCAAATGACGCCGCTCGCCGCCCGATAGTGCATGCGCGATATTCCCCTTCGCAACAGTTTTTTTTCGCTATTCATTTTACAACCGTCGTATATCATGGTAAACAACGCCATTCCAAGTTACCCGCTCTTCGGAAGCAGCAGCTGGAAGAGTTTGAACGCCACTGGTTTTAAAACGAGTCGCGTTCATAATCCGCCAAGTATAAAAAGGTTTCTTTATCCACGAAGAACAAATTGGCCGTGCAAATGGAATAAATGCCCCACTCTAAATAATGCCATGGAATTTGTCTCCGCTACGTGCATTAATGAACGAAGAATCGCCATTAGGAAATAGAAAAAATATAATTTTAATGCACATCATCTGCCCCAATGCAAAAACATGAATATGATAAGTTATGGCACTATTGTTACTCATATTCAATTATAAAACGTCTGATTAACGAGAATTCATGTTTAAAATAAAAAAATGCATTCTCATGCTTAATTAATTCGTCACATTAATTAGGTTTATTCAATTTGAATTCCATTGGCGTGCTTTTTTCATGATAGCAAAAATATACAGGGATTACAAAAAAATCTAAGTTTCAGGTTGTTATTTTCTAAAGATCATAACTTATGCATAGTCAGAATAAATGCAAGCTGGAGGTGAGATTGGGTTGTAAACACAGGGGAATTTGTGAGTCAGTTAAGATACAGAATATAACAGTGAGTACTTTGTCCTTTAGATTGGCCTCTTAAAATTTCCATTTGGAATATTCTAGGGAATTATCTTCTTGCACATGAGTTTTTTAAACTGTGGCTTGGATTATATGGCTAAGTAAATCATGGCGATATACGAGGGATGTTCAATAAATAGTGATGGTAACTTTTATTCTCACAATGTGTTGAGCAAATATTAACTTTTGTAATGCTGTTAACTTAATGCGTAGAGTTGTAGTAAACGTTTCATTGATTGTCTCAATTACTGCGTTAGCGGCCGTCGTTCCAAGTTGAAATATGTTCTATCTGCATATGGTAACGATTTAGGTAATGCTCGACCAGCAATACGCTCAATTGAAAAAAGGGGAGAAATGTACGGTGAGAAACAACAATTGAGAAATTCCTACGACCGTACTATTTTTGGTGGCCTAGGAATATGAAGGAGTGGTAGAGGATGTAAATCAAATGATAATAAAAAATTGAAACAAACACTAAAACAGGGACACAACAAGAAATATTCGCTCCCTCATTAGGGTTTACCAAAACCTCTGGCACAAAAAAGAGTACGGTCTAGGAATTTTCTAATAATTTATCCATACGCTGAATTGTAATCTTGCTTTTAAATCGTAAGATAAGGCCTTTTCACTGGTGCAGGAGGCTTATTGAGTGTTCTTTACTAAAGCACAACTGAAAGATGATATAAAATGTTTAATGTGGTAAAAAACTTCAAACGAAGTGTTGCTAATGTGAGAGAAGATACTTTAATAAAGTTGTTGTGAGCACTAAAGAAGTATTGCAAATGTCGTTGGGTTCCACCCCACGTTAGTGAAAGAAAATTGCACATGATAATTGTTTCTGCGCGGTGAGTTCAGAGACTGTTATTACCCGAACAACAGGGTTGCGCGGTGGGTTCCCACTCAAGTTTTGCCCCCCAATATTAAGTGTGTCCCTCATCCTGTCTTTGGTCCAGAATTAGACTCATATGACTTTTTCCTGTTCCCCAATGTGAAGAAACACCTTCATGGAAATCGTTTTTCAGCATCAGAAGCAGTGGTAGGCGAAAGGAACATGTTGGAAACGACAACCTCTGACGCAATACCGGAGACAAATCAGTGAACTTGTACTAAGACAACACAAATTATGCTAACAATATAAATTAATAATAAAATTAAATAATTTTTGTCATTAATGTGGGTGAAAAATTTTCGGGTTTAACACGGGTTCAGGTCCTCCTTCTTGGATTCCTGGATTCAGGAATCAAAGAATCTTAGATTCCTGAATCCCTGAAGACGATGGGCGAGTCGCACATCGAAACGTTGGAACGGAACACGGAGGACCTGACCCGGTGCGAAACCCGAGAAATTTTCACCCAGAGTATTCGCCGGGAAAACACAAGACCATACATTTGTCATTAATATTGAAAATACAGATGTATCATCATTCTTTGTTGAACAGATTTCGTAAATTATTTTAAACTAATACACCAATTTGGAGGGCATTGATCGAACGGAATATAGAACATAATCAAGATGTTTTTGCCTGCTTTGTAGACTTTGAGATAGCATTCGATAAAGTAGAGTGGCCTAAACTAATGGAAGTGTTGCAAAACAATCGGAATGGATCGGTAGGAGTCTCATTGGAAATATTTACATGGCTCAGTCCTCGCAAGTAAGGTGGCAGACGGGGAGTCTGAAAGGGCACAGTTAGGCAGGGGAGTAACACAGGTGTGTCCGCTGTCACCCGTGCTTTTTAACATGTAATCGAAGGAGATAGTAGAAAAGGCATGGGAAACGTTTGCCATCTTCCCAGGGAATTAGCAACGACTGCCGTCAATTCCCGCAAAATATTTACTTTCCATTATTATGCAAATTATTTTAACATGTTCAAAGGGTGGAAAATTCCATTACTAAGTTGTATTTTATATTATTGAATTCCAACAACTTGTATAGAAATGACATAAATTTAAAATAAAATAATGTAACGCACCAGATATGTAAAGCATATGACCAAGCCATAGATAGTAATTCAGCCAAAGGACTGCAGACAAGTTCGAGCGCCTTACGGACCAGTGTGAGAGGTTTGGGATGAAAATTATTAGTAAGAAAACGAAAGTAGTGAGATTCTCGAGAAGTAAGAAGGCTAGGCTAAATATCATGATAGAAGGTAATAAATTAGAACAGGTAGAAGTTTAATTATTTGGGGAGCATAACAGAGGAAAATTGATGTAGTGGTCAGGATATTAGACGAAGAATTGCATTAACAAAAGAGGCCTTTGCGAAAAGGAATGAATCGATGAGAGGGACCTTTGATAAAGACTTGAATTATTGAAATTAGTGAAAACATCATATGGAGCGTTATATGGATCCGAAACCTGGTCCCTGCGGAAGGATTGGCATAGATTGGAGACTTTTGAGATGTGGGTTTGGTGAATGAAGGAGGTGAAATTGACAGAGAGGAAAACTAATGAAGAAGTGTTAAGAATGGTAGGGGAGGAGAGGCGTTTGATGCGAGAAATCCGAAGAAAGCAGGAAAGGTGGATGTAAGGGCTGCTCAGAGGCAATGGATTGTAGAAGGGCGTAATGGAGAGAAGAATTTTGGGTAAACGACTTAGGGGTAGGAAGAGAATAGGGATTTTGGATAGAATGATAGGTGGTGGCGAGTACGCAGATTTGAAGAGGAATTAAGACAGATATAGCTCAGAAAATCTAACATTAGGCTCATTAGAAACCTACCTTAACCGGCAGATTAATCTTCAATTCGATTTGTTGGATTTTCCTACCTGCGAAAATACCTAAATTTTCCTAAATTCAGTCGAGAGACACTAACTAGCTAGAGGATTAAGGTAGCCTGAATCACTTTCGACCCAAGATCATCCATGGACTGTGAAGAAAACGAAAGCTATTGCCACTCACTATGACGACAGCACTGCTTTTGATTGGTGCTCCTCCTCATGTTTCCATTACGAAACAATTGGAAAACATTAACCCTGTACCCTCCCTCAAAAACAGGAAGAGGGGTTGGTATATCCGGGTATATTTTGTGCGTAGAACGTAATACGATGAGTGCTAGAGAGGTTACTGCCTTCCGCATTCATATTTTGAAAATATACAAAATGCACACATAACTTCCAACTCTTTTTGAATGCTCCTAAGCTGAAATTATTGGATATTGAAAGAACCCTTTATCACCATGGGTTATAGGACACTGAACTAGATGTGAGATGATTACAATCTTTGTTCCAAAACACCCTTGCATCGCGTGAAGGTATATATGCCTTATTTTTACTGAAATTCTGGTTCAATGCAATGGAGGCGAGGAATATTATTTTCGTGTGTGTCGCTGACTTCTGAAATGCATGGCAGGTCGTCCTTCCTCTATTACACCACGGTTAGAGCGTCTAGTGTTGCATAATATGTTCCGCTGGAACCATAAAAAGGAAATTTCACAAAAAATGTCACGGCCATGCTTTTATTTGTCACGCGTGTCTCCTTTAAAAGGAAAATAGGGACATCGGGCGTGTGGGAACAGGGCGTGATGTCATTTGACTCGGAAATATTCTCGTATGGCATAGGCAATAAAAATAAATAGATAAAATCACAGGCATGTTTCACGTTGAAATATACCTGTGATTTTATCTATTTATTGATTATCCCAAAGTGATTTTATCCCAAAACTACTTCAGAGGGAAAGGATATCACCACGAACAAAATCAGGGATCACCGCATCACATACCAGCTAGATGTCTCAATTTGGGGTACGCGTGCCCAGAAGGGAAAGTATAAACATGGGGGGAGGAGAAGAAACGTGACAATCTCCCGAAACATCCGAAACAGTACATAACCACGCGCCCCTAAGTGCGTGCATCCTGATTCTTATGCAACCGTCCACGGGAGCCTGCTCCAAGAAGAAAGGTTAACAATCAAGAAACTAGTGGCAGCGGTCAAGGTTCGTACATGACGAGAAAAACATATTTTCACTAGCCAGTCATTTTAGGAGAGAGGAGGCTGAGAAATATCCCCAAAGTAGCCATCATCTTTGGTGTTTATCTAACTCTCCATCATCAAGTAAATGCTGCTTCATTATTCATCATCAAGGATTAAGGAAGAGTTTCTCATACACGTGCAAACCTTTAGAAAGTAAGAACTGCTTAAATTGAGAGACTTGGTTTCTATTATTCCTAGGAATGATTGAAGCTGCTATTCGAAAAACAAATATGGGGCTGTCAGTGGGCCTAATCGGCAGTGGCAGACGAAGAAGAAGATCTTGATTACAGGAAAAATAAAATATTTGGGACGGGGCTAACGTATCCTGGCCCTCAGGCTCGGGGTTTCACGGCAGGCCGTTAACCTGTTCCTGAAAATATTCTACACTCTTATATATTTCATAGCAGGAATCGAAATGGATCTCACGTATGACGACCAGACAAAAGAGAGGACAAAAATATAGGATGCATTTAGTGTTGCCCCATGGAATGCCGACAGTTTAGGAGAAAATTTAACATAACCCATAGATGAATCCAAATAACCGTAGTCACAGAAAAATAGTGAAACTCAAAGATGTAAAAAGGATTTTAAAAAGTCCATATCATGCAGTACAGTGGAGAAATGCAGAATGAATAAGCACTGCGCAGTAGCATAGTAATTGAGAAATTGCTAAATGAAGTTGAGGACTACACATTTTAATGAAATAATATTAACCGTAAGACTAATTTTTTTCAGAAGCTAATTAACAATATTTGGAATCTGAAAAAGGAAAGAAGGAAGAAGCCGAACATGACGAAATCGAACAGTAAGGACAATATTATCTTAGTGGACTATCTAAACGTTAGAATGCACATATAGAACATCTGAGACACAATTTTTGATATAAATTGAATACTGGTATAATTTCTACCGTATTCTTTTAAAGAAATGTAATAAGCGCATTATGTAGAAAATAAAAATAAATATATATACTTATGCACATAGACATACAAACACAGATAGAAATACTTACAAAGACATTTAAGTGTTTCTATCTATGTGTGTATGTGAAAGCACGAGGGTACCGATCTTTTCCTTATAGTAAAATTTGAATGCAGAAGTTAGTCACAAAGATAGGCCGAAAAAGTGTAAAAAAATATAACGATGTTAAGATCTAAAATACATGTATTAAGTATCCTAATAAATTTATTTAAATCGGTAACTTCGCACAGCCGATCATCAAAAACCATTACTGAAGACTTGGAGATCACCAAGAGAACCATGAAACAAATTAAAAAACATTAAACGCTACTATTTACACTAGAAGAAAAGTGGTTGACATTTTGGAAAGAGGAGATAAAGCAAGCTACTGAAGCGAAATATAAATCATGAAGGGAATACCGGAAAGAGGTATGATTAATTGAAAGAAAGTACCGTGCAATAAGATACAGCACACAAACAATAATACGACAGGCATGTTTGACATCACAGAATACGTTTAGACAGAATATAAAATGACATGTGGTTTGCATGCGATGTATGCGTTGATATCAATGACTCTTAGCTTTCCCCAAAAATGAAAACCAAGCAGCCAATCTCCAATGGTAGCCTCGCAAATCCTTTTCCTTCCGCTCAAATTTAAATGGAATTGCATACAATATATCTCAATTCTCATTCACAAAAATCACAAAAACAGTAGAAATTTCATTCAGGCCCGCAGGAATATGGCTCCAATTTGATTAAAATTCACCGTTACGATGTTGTTAGATGAGAAAAATATAAATAAACAAAAAAATTATGAGGTGAGAAGTGCTAAAGCAAAAAAAATTCCAGAACTACATGACCTGAAGAGTAAGGTCTTTATTCTAGGTACAGTGACTCGAAAAAACAAATAATCTCATGAAGAAATAAGCATAAGAGCCGTCATGGAGTACAATCTTTCGAAACTCATAATAAATATGCACACCTTGCTAAAATTAAGCGAGGAAATACAGAAAGCGTTCCTTTGAATATTAAACGGCCTTGTATAAGAAAAGCGGAAGTATAGAAGACTATCTTTTTTTCCAGAGATTACAACTTATTTTACTTCAAGAGAGAAGTTTGAGCAATATATCATAGTCATGGGGTAAATAGATACTGTGACGCGATAGTTGTATTGCAATTTGTTTCCCGAAGACAAAATAAAAGGCCGCACTCAGAGGGAAACACCCCCGAGTTTCCCCCAAAGATATGAAATCTTTGCGTCCTTTTCCCTCGTCGACCTTTTAAGGAAATCCTGCAAGGGATTTCACCTTCTTAACAAGGTTACTTTGTGCCCATTCATTAAATATAGTTCGAGTAACCTCTAAAGGGCGCCGTGAAAAACGCTTTCTCCACACCTCAACCTTTATTTAGAAGGATGAGCTGGTAAGTAAAGGAGCGGATGTACGGTTTGACACTCTATTAAAAATACGATTCATCGCGTTAATGTTGGCGCCGACTCCACTTCCGTCGACATTCAAAGCTATCAAGTCATTCCAATTATTAGCCATAATGGGAAAATTATTTAAATTATGGAAATCGATCAAGGGGAAAAATGTGTGCTACTTCATACAGAGCTAATATAGTCTCAGTATATCCTTTTCTTTTTAAGCTTTTAGTGGCGACATATTAATTTCTCGTTGGATATAAATCCACCCTACACGGAAACGTAATATACCGTGAAAACTTATTATTTCAAGAATTACCATATTTTCCGGCATACTTATGAGACGCACGGGCATATAATTTGCACCCTAGTTTTGGCCAAGTGTTCCGGGAAAAATAAGTAATTTCTATCACCAAATTAGATGCAGCGTGATTAACCGTATATTTTTCGGGGGAGAAAACAGCGTCTTATAATCCGGAAAATACGATACTTCTATGAATATATATTTAAAAAGTTATATATTACTTAAAGTTCTTTGGCTCATATTCCTTGTCCCCCAAGCGTTTTTCCACATAAAAACATTTACCTAGCCTCTTGCCTATAAAGTGTTTTATTTTTAAATCTCAAGAGGATTATGTTAATTTATATACCGTCACTAACCGCTAAACAATTTAATATGATATAAGCGAAAACCGGTAGATTACCCTCTTATTCATACGCGAAAAGGAGCGTTCTTCTACTGGTGCAGAAGGAAATTTCAGTAGCTCAAGAATAAATTTTATACTAAATTTGGTAATATCACATGTTTGATTTATATATCAAGTATATATTACCAACATATTAATTTGAAAATTAGGAAATATTTCGCAAAAAGATTTATTTTTGTGTGTTGTAGTATGGGTATGTAAACGTGAACTATGAGAAAAATGGAAAAGTCTCGGTTGGAAGCAATGTAAATGTGGATTTTGAGGATAACAAGAGCAAAGTGGATAGCCAAGAAAAGTAATTTACAAGTTTTGAGGGAAGTTAAAAAGGGCTGGAATTTAATTAAAGATATGGAGAAAAGGAAAATTAAATTTGTTGGGCATGTCCTGCGACATATCGACTTCCTAGAAAATATAATGGAGGGAAAAAGTACCAGGGTTAAAAGGAAAAGCAAGAGCATTCCTGGTTGACATAAAAAGTACTATGGTAAAACATATAGGGATTTGAAATTAACAGAAACGGAGAAAGATATGTGGCTGGAACGACGAGGCTCTGCCTTTAGAAGATAATGATATATTTTAAATGGCTTGAGGTAAAATAATGAGTTCAATTTACGAACAAGTATAAATAAATTGTTGCGGTCCAGGACTTTTGAACTTACCCAAATAGAGTGGTGTCAATTCCTCCGCAGGACCATGAACATTCCAGACTCCCATTAATAGCACAGTTTTTAGGCCTCCTTATCCATCCAGGTACTATCTCGTGTTCCTACTGGACCGTGAACTTCTTAGAACAGTAATTAACGACTAAGATGCAGTGGATGGAATCATCCGCTATCTTCCGTTTCCGAAATAAAACTGTCTCGATGGAGACTCAACTGATTTATATTTCCTTAAAAGTCATTTTTTCCCACTAAGGTTTTATTTGTTCTTCGCTACTTTTTGTGACTTCACGGGCTTGATAAAGTCACGTGCAGGATAAATGATGGTCACGACTTCCTTCTATTGGAGTCACCTGTCCCTAATCGTCTTCTTCCATCCCCGGACCAGTTGCAAACTAAATCTCAGAAAGTGAATGGTAAAACCTAAGCGCATTCTATTTATCTAATGGCAGTGAAATGCAACGAAGCACTGAGATACTCGAGACGAGCTCCTCTTTATAAAGTAATAACCGACCTTAGACATTCCCAACCGGACCGATTAACAATGCACCATTGAATGAATGCCAAACGCCTATGCGCAAGTTAATAAACGGGGGTTAAGGCCGCTCGTGTTCCAGATTTGAACTCGTTTCTGATTTTATAATTTATTCTCTGAGAGAATCAGGGCCGTAGAATGGGAAGTTTATAAAACTGACGGAAATGAATGGTGAATAATATCTCATTTTGCTATTTAATTTCAATTGATTTATTAAATTTACCGATTCGAGACAGAATTTTATTGGACGCTGAATATTATTACGCACTTCGTCATGATCTAAAGCATCTAGAATTTTTAAGCACAGAGCAGTTAATTCGTTTTGTTCTACAAATTTAATTCCAGGCATACTTCTCTCCTCACGTCACACCGTTCAAAAAGGCAATACTTTTTTTCCTTCCTATGTTTCACCTCTCTAATCCGGAGGGAATTTTACAGTTATATTAATACACTAATTTGTTCAAACATTACCAAGACCAAAAATCGGCCAATTGTCTAAATCAGCAGCGGTTTTCAGCAATCATACTCATATAAGACTTAGGACGGTTAAAAAATTTAATTGACTGAAAAAGTTCTTAGGTTAATTTAAAAAATATTTTTTTCCGATAAAAAATGTCGTAAAAAGTTTTATTCAATTTCCACTTATTTATGTAATGGTTGAATATTTTTTTCATTAAGTTTTCATCCCACGAACTCCTAGTGATTAATATGAACGTACCCTACCCCGAAATTCATTAGAGCGTTCAATATTGCGTACCTTAGTTTGAGTAGATCTATCTGAAGCACAAAGAGAGAATATAAGGATACCACGCCTTCTAAGAGATTCAATTTACCAACAATTACGAGGAAACCAAACTGTCAAAAGAATATTGCACTAATGATTGCTGTCACTGTAAAATCATCCTGGCAGTGTACAAAATCTGCTAGCCATTCATCCTGCCGCAATTAGGTGGATTTAGACTGGCCAAATAGATACAGAGCGTGTCCTTAGCGTTTCTGTTTAAACAAAGATACGAGCATTTGTACTAACGCAACTTATAAGACACGGTACATGTCAGACATTTGTGCTTTTGACTATCTCTACCAGTTTCCGTGTGAATACAGCAGCGCTAACAAACGTTAAAACAACAGTAAAGGTGCTTAAACGTCTCGCTCTTAAAGATTAATGCGTTATATAGCCCTATAATTAGACAGAAGAAGGAGCAACACTATCTTTTTAGTGTACACGGGTGTAAAAACGAATAAAAATAGGGAAAGAATATTGGACTCCGTATAAGCAGAACAGTTTTTCCGACATTTACGGAGGACCCAGAATCAGTATCGTACAAGTACTTGATTTGAGGTTCAGACTTGATTGGTACAGGCGAATCAATCAAGTCTGAACTCTGAACTGAGCAGAGTCTTCTCTACATTAAAGGAGAGTCTTCGTTCAGTCAAGTTCCGACGCGTGACGTATCTGACAAATCTTTCTTCCGAGGAAAGACATCATCGTTCCGTGGCTATACCTAGCGTGCGGAGACGCTTAGTATAAACACTCATATTCAGTTCAACGCAAAAAAGTTGGATGGAAGCCATCACGCTCCGTGTCTGAATGGATAAATAGGTACATCTTTACCCGCAAGCCTTTTCCCAGCTTAATATATATATATATATATATGTATATATATATAAAATACGCGATAAACTATCGACCAATAGAAAAAATCGTTGACATTAGCATATTTGTGTATTCATCTTTGCTCCTTAGTGGAAAACATGCATTTCCAATCGATTGAGACCAATCGCGATATTGGCATTTTCTACTAAAGCATACGAATGATACCAATGGCATTCTTTCGGGTCGGCACAGTTTCGTTATTGAATGGAAATAAGTACTCCGAAAAAGTACTTCTCTAGTAAACAAATAAATAATATATTTTCGAATCGTCTTATGTAATTGGAAAGCTAGGTTGGATACCAAAATATAAACTGATATAAATGGAATAGATTCGTTTGAGCGCAAGGAAAGGAAATCTGATGAGAGGTTAACAGAAAGGGCACAAGGTTCTAGTGCTCGGAAGGAGGCTACCTCTCCCTTATTATCAATAATTCTCGTTAATTTATCACGTTTCCTATGCATAATAACCAGAAATTAAAGATAACAAACAAGAGTTTAATGAATAATTTACAACTCGGGGCCCCCGTTGTAAATTCCGTCAACTAGTTGATACTTAATGGGAATGTGCGGTATTATTTATAACCGCAAGAACGACCTTGTTATTACGTGGCAGGAGAAAAACCTAATAAGGCAAACTTAGGCATCACCTAGAGGATTAAAGGACTCTACAGGATTTAACTCCCAAAATATAATTTCATTTTTATGACTTTGGTGGACTAAACCTCAATATTTATCCAGGAAAATCGTTCCATATTTTTCATGAAAGAACGGTAGAAATTTGCTTAATAAAAAAGGGTACTTTCCCTGAGTTATTACGTATATACTTTCCGATCACACCTTAATCACAGGAATCCGGATTAACATTGAAAGGGAATTCCTAAGGTAACAGGGGAAAGAGTAAACTATTAAAAGCGGTTACCTGTAAGCACAGAAGTTGAGGTTTTGTAAGAAAGAATCGGGTAGCACACCCAAGACAAAAATTTCTCCCGGTTTTATAAAAGGTGTCCGAAAAGAAGTTAAAAAATGGACAGCGAATGACTCTATTGAAAGGACGTAGCAGTTTATTTTCTGATTTTATTTATCAGCATTTATTTTTGTTTATATAAAGTTAAGAATAGAATAAATAGTGTGCTTCTACGCCAAAGATTATTTATCCCAGCATTTATTCTCTCCCCCATAGAAATTAAATATATTTAAGCCCTGCATCTCAATAAACGTAGTTCTTGAGAGAATCTCCATTTAGACCGTATGCTATTCCATTCGATTTGATTTCATGGGGAAGAGAACCCTTGAACTTGATGCGCAGACTTTAAGCGGGAACTAAATATTCTAGTTGACAGTATACCAGAAATTAGCTACAATACTTACAAATAACATCTAGAAGCATTGTGTGGTAATTTAAAATAAAATGTAATAATTGCTACTGCTCCCTTCTCTCTGTGTTATAATAATGTTGCTTCTATTTTCTCACACTATAAACAGCGTTAGGCTAGGATATTGCTTTCATTTACGAGTAAAGTAAAATTATGACTCTTTAGGTCACTCATTTAATCAATAAAAGGATCTATGAAGCCTTTGCTACCCTAATCGTAGTTACGTTGTTAATATTGGATTGTGTTGTGAACTTTCAAGATAGGTTTCACAAAGAGGCAAACTTCCCTCTAATTTTCCTTCTGATACGAAACCTGATATGAAATATGACATGGTCCAAATTGTTCCAAGCTTATTAACTCATAGGTCTAACTGAAGAGTAAAGGTATATTTGTATCATCTTTTTATAGATATACTCATTCAAAAAATTTTATAAGCTACATACTTGTATCTTTTGGGAGCAACCGCATGTACTACATTTTTTTCTTAAATTATCTTCAATGTGATGGCGACACTAATTATCTTTCGTGGGACTCCAAGTAGGTCATCTGTTCGTTTTTTCTTCTTTTCAGGAAATGTGACACGGAACATTTTTTAAATTATTTAACATAAGAACACAAAAGACGCCGCTGAGCTCTTTAAGGCCAAAATAGTACCCTGTTAAAAACCAGAAAAAATGGTCAAATTTCCTAATAGTCAGATTAAAGGTGGTGGAATGATACAACATTGCTGGAAGGGTATCTTTAAATGACCGTCACTTTTCGGAAACTCCACTCATACCATTAGCCGTGTCGCTATTTCCTTGAGAAGCCTGTTTGCTCAAAGAGCTACTGAGGAAGCTTATCTGACTTGTCCCGGAATGCAATAGGTCCCACGTGATACGGCGTTTTCCTCACGAAAACGTTTCAAGGCCCCAGTAGCGCAAACCTAGTGTTTTGAAAGTCTCGGGCGGTTATCTCCACTCCATACAGTGGGGAAGGAGTCGTGGGGTGAAAGACAAGGAGAAGAGGACGAGGATGTAGCTAAGAGATGAAGGCCCTCTCATCAACTAACCAAGAGACGAAGCGTTCAATATTACAGCAAGACGTTTAGCGCGAAGTGGGCCCTGGCGCTGATAAGCGTTTTCGGAAGATGGGTATCTTTATTTGAAAGCGTAGGTAGGAACTATTTCGATGCACCGGGATTTTTGTTCATGTGTTCAAAGTCGAGGAACGAGAGGGGAGATTAGTCGAGGCAGCGGTGTGAAGTGACCTTAATTCATTTACCGAATGTTCTATCGACCAACCTCTTGGATAATAAAGGTAGAGGTCCACGTTAATTTTTCGATCACGTGGAAAATAAAAACATCGATGATAGGATTTTCTTCTTCAGATCAAACGACAGTGAAATTTGCAAAAATAAAATCGTAAATGTACTACGAGTATGGAAATTCATACGACATTCTGAGAATGAATTAATTTTAACCACAATTTTTAAACTAATTTATTTCTGCGTTCCATCCAAGGCATACTTCATTGGTTTATATTATATAACATGCAAGGACAATAATTTATTCAACTCTTTTTTGCGCATTGAGAATCCTAAATCAAAGGTCCCCATGGTAAGTTTCTTCAAATCACTCGGCAGGTCGTGTAAGAACGACCATTAAGTTCCAGCTTCCAGAAAACGTAACTCTTACTCATAAACCTCGTCTTAATAACTACTACCATATACACTTCTCTTTTATATGAGAGTTCATGAGACGAATATGGTGTACAAATACATTGGCGAATATATACGCTGGCGAATCATGTATTTTAGGGAACTTCTACTTCAATCTACATCTACATCTACATAATACCCTGCAAGCCGCCACAAGGGCGTGTGGCAGGGGGTGAGCCACCACCATACA
>WURS02020230.1:0-11988 GCA_011762765.2 Rhinocypha anisoptera | reverse complement strand
TCAGGTCACACCTGATGATACCACGCTGTGGTGAAACCCGGGTCGTGAGTTTAATAAAATTGTGAAATTGCAGTGTATTTGTAATTTTTAAAATCCAAGATGAAAGAATTTCACATAGTTAATCCTGAAACTATCGCTGATCTATTGGTTATTCAATTGCTTAATATTCACATATGTGCAGAGACAATGGTAAGATGGGCATTGAAATGGTTTGTAGCAAAGTTACAGAAGAGGTAGTTAATTTGGTGAGATTTTTAGATAGTGAGGATTTGCAGCACTTATTGAATTTATTCAGGCAAAATGTATCTAGAATAATAAAATGTAAGGGATAATGGTTACAGGTAAAATAGAAGACTGGAAGTAATAGCAGCTATGAAGGAAGTGAAGAATGGAATATTTGCATATATTGAAATTATCATTAGAACATCTTACAAGTGAACAGAAAAAAAGTACAAATGGTTAATATCCCTATGTAAATGAATGCAAAATGGTGTATAATGTCCTGATGATTGTTTTAAAAACAGAAATGACCTCACTCCTAAGAGAGGGACTAGGAAAAGTTAAGAGCATAAAAAAATAAGTCTGACTGTACATGCTATTACAATATTGTTAAAGATCAGGGATTTGGTTGGCAAAAGAAATGTTTAGAAGAATGACCGTAACGTTGAAAAGTATGTATGCTTTGAAGCAAAACAATTATTTATTTAGAGCTATTTATCTATGGATAGGAGACAGACACACTAAAAAAAAGTGAAATGATAGCATGTAAATGTGGATCTGGATAAAATGGTCAGATCAAAGAGGTGTTGAGTAGGAGAATGAAAACATTTGACTCACACCATAGCAGAATGGAAAATGGATGTCATTTTGTGAGAAGAAATAGTTTGATGACAGAATCTTGAAACGACAGTGAAGGAAAAACCAATGAGAGGAAGAAACTGATAAATGACATGAAAGATGTTGGAAAGGATACACCAATATGAAGAAAAGATTGAGAGACAAAAAGAACTGGAAAAAACACCATGATCCTAAACTAGCTAACACTGGCAATCATAAATACAAAGTGTGAATCTTATGGGATGGAAAAAAAACAAAAACAGGCAAAAGTGATGAGTTTCTTCAAAAATAGAAGATCAAGCTCTCCATCAAAAAGGAGGAGAGTATGAATTGTGCACAGAAGATCATTTCAGTTGTCTGGACAATATCCTGAAAGAAAATGGGTTCTGAAATAAGGACATAAAAAGAATTCCACTGAAGTGAAGGGGCTATTTAAAAGAAGAATACATTCTCAGGCAAGGTGTTGAGAAAAGATTGATGAAAGACGTAATATAGAGAATAGCATTATTTGACCTGGAAATCTGGCCATTGAGGAAGAAAGATGAGTTTATATTGGAGGCTATAGCAATGTGGGGATGAGAAAGAAAAGGTATATAGACTAGGGGTAAGACATATGAAGAAGTGTAGGACATATTATGGAAATATTAATGATAAAGAAATGGTCATTTTCCACTGTTAAAACAAGTCTTCGATTTTACCTGTCAAGACAAGCTTTAATAGTGGAAAGTTGCCATATGCTTATCATTAATATGCTCGAATTCCACAACACCACTATGAAACTTGATGATGTGGGAGGATTGGACGCTGTCAGAAGAAATCAAGAGAACAAAGGAAAACTGGATGAGATAAATATGAGGGGGAAAGGGAATGATGACAAGTGTGTTAAAATATTGATACTGAGAAAGTGTGGCAGTGGAATGAGAATGAATTTTAGAAGAAATGTTGTAATCATCCCAATCTTATAACTGTTAATTGTTACTTTTAAGTTATGTTTAAATATGTGATTCCTTGAATCATGGTCGTAGGGAGGAGAGGAGATTTTAGTATAAAAGGTAATAAACTTGGTTATTTAAAATAAGATTTTCTTCTAGCAGATATTATTGTTGGAAAGTCCAATCAATCAAAATTGTTGATAATTAAAATAAACTAAATTAATATTAACAAATACCATCCTGAAATGAGTAGCATTAGTAATAACGCTCGAGTGTAATCATATGATGACGTTAATGTACTTCTCAAGACTCAGGGCGGTAAATCCCAAAAATGATCTTCCATCTCAAAGGGATTTAATGAGTTTAAAAAATCACTTATGATGACTTTTCTTAGAGGATTAAGAGGTTAGGAAACTATTCATTAGAAGTAATTTGTGAAACGACACATGACGTGTTGAATTTTCTTATGGGTTTGTATTTCAATAGGGAAATGATTAATCGATCATAATGGATATACATAAAGACAAATGGGTAGCACACCGGACACCTATTCAGCAAATAAATAATGAAAGGACCTTACGTTTAAACGTAAAATGAACCAGTTTTATGACGAAAAAAGTGGAAATAGTCACTTAACAAACAATTAGAAAGGAGGAGAGTCAAATATACCCAATATTAACATAAGGTGATCACGTCACGTCTAGTGTGCATGCAATTGAAATTTTAAATTCAAACTTTAATTTCTCATAAAGAAAGTCGCCAATTCATAGGAAATCCAAACTCAGCAACTTAAAACTGTGTTGGCATTGTTATGCACACTATTTTGAAAGATATTTGCAGGTTAATTTTATATTTTATAAACCAAAATTAGCCAAGAACAGAACTGCAATACGGAATTAAATGTTTGAAGTGAAGCATTTTATTAACATGATACAAATATGACAATGAAAAAAGAAAGGAAAACCTGTTATAGAGAGGACATTAGAAATACACACCCTCCACAGTTTCCTTCTGGGTTTGCTGCCTTGGTGACCACCACCTTCTTGGTCGGTATTTGGAAAATTTAGTGCCACATACTTATTGCCAGGCATTACGAATAATTATATTTTAAAGCAGTACACGTGTCACGGTTACTATTACTCCGACAGTGACACATTAAGACTAGAAATGTGCCCAGTAATCATCCAATGAAAACACTTGACAATTGTGCTTATGATAGTCCATCCTGTCAGTGCCGATAACATTAGCTTCTCGCATCAACTTACATGAACAATAACACCGCAATTAAAAGAAAACATACTGAAACAATTCTTAACGTTCACAAACTACAAGGATGCAGTCGATTACATCGAAAACTTTGATAATTTCGATCCCTCGATTTATCGCTGGCCGACCGTTATCACTTGGTTATCGAAGTTTAATCTTGATCCGCCAATTATAAAAATTGTCAGTATCGCTGTGTGTGTGTGTGAAACCTCATATATATGAGGTTTCATGTTTGAAATTTAAATATCGAATAGTTTAAGCTACTCACAAATTTGCAGAATTTCGCTTTCTAAAATAACAATTTTCTTCAGATTTGGAATTGATAAGTTTTTCCACTCTAATATCTGTCCCCAGAGGAATTGGCCACAGTGTACACAAAGGCTTATTCTATAAGTTCCTATACATATACTGAATATGTAACGAATTGAATGCATTTACTAAGTTAAACCACAGTAAAACGATCTAAAATAACTTGGGGTAAGTGAAAGAAAGAGCCTTTGAATTAAAGCTCAGTATGCAAGTCACATATTGAAATTTAGACATTTTTTTGTGATTAAGGAAGTCAGAATTATTTTAATTTTGCAGGTAGTTCAAAATATCTTCCTGGTTGTCTCCATAAGTTGTTTATGAAAAGTACTTGCCCTTAAGTGGTTAAGATTTTTTACATGTTTAAATGATGCATCAGTTGTTTCAAGATGATGAATATTGCATAATAATTTCCTCGCAAAATGCAAATATTTAGAATGGTGTTTAACAAAAAAATTCTATGTACATTACTATTAGTTTTGTTATTTCTTCCATAGTTTATTCATTAAATTTTCCAAACTAAAATAGAGGTTATCATAATATTATAAAACATTTAAAATAGGAGTGGAAAATCAGGGTGCAATTTATGATGACTGATATAGAGGGAAGATCTTATAAGGGCATTAGGCTGCATGGAAAATGGAATGAGGAAATACAGCTAAAGGATAAACAAAAATAAAATTATAGCACTAGTCCATGGCTGTAAGTAAAACAAACGAAAAAGTTAGGCAGATGGAATAGTTATTCTACTTAGGAAGCAATATCACAAACAATGGAAGAAACCTGGAGAAGTGGTGAAGAATAATAAGGAGAGATAAGAGCACCGGCAAAGGTTTTCTTTTAGAAAAATAGACACGTGATTCAAATAATTAGCTGGGAAATAAGGAAGAGGTTCATTATGAGATACACATGGAAGTGAGGCATGTATAGCATTGGCCTCTGACAAAAGAGGATTGGAGGCCTTGGAAATGTGGTATTACAGGAGTGTTGCAAATAAAATGGATAAATAAAAACCAATGGAGTAGTATCCAATTACATGATTTTCTTTCAATCCTTGCTTTCTCTATATGTACCACTAAAATGCTAAGTAAAAAATAAGCATAATCTTGTACATCCCTACTCCCTTTGGCTGTAAATCAGTCTTTTATCTTGAAATTTTTGGAAAATTTCAAATTATACTGTAATTCATTCCATTCCCAAAACATATTTGTCATTCTGATGTCAAAAGTTATACGGATCAACAAACTCCACCTGCTCTTTTCTTATTCACTACAAATTCAGTTGTGCCCATCAAGTAGTGCCTTGGTACTTTTCCAGTTGAGTTTATATCATTTGATTTTGTAGAGATTTTCAATCTTCCCTCCACACAAATTTTTGATAAGTTAAGAATTTGTGTTATCAATTTTTTAGTCTTTTCTCATGTGGTTATTTTAAGTTATCATCACATAATATGGCGGTTAGAATTGATACCCTTCCTACATATGTATATTTTAATTTAACAGCAGGTAATTATTTATACTATTTGAAACTCATTTATTTTATGTTAGGCAAATAAAATGGGTTGACGTTATTGGCAATAAAGTACTCTTAAGAACTGATGAAAAGAGATTAAATGGACTATACTAACTAAAAGAAAGGCCAACTATGAGGACCCATATTGAGGTAGTAGAGTTCAGTGAAAACTGTATTGGAATTTTGTCCTCTAAGTAAATAATCCTAGAGATGAGCCAAAGAAGGTATATGAAAAGCAGATAATGGAGAATGTTAGAGTTGGGAACTATGAAAGTATGCAGATGACAGTATAACTTGTAGATATACATAAAAATGATCATGGATTGAAAATGATGAGATGAGTTATATAAATCTGTAATATTGAGAGGCTATTTACCTTTCCAAGACATGTAAGATAGCATACCTTTCCTAAGTGCCAAATTCCATTTAAACATTTAAATGGCCAGAGGACGTTTTTAATGATAAAATTTTGTTACAAATATAATAGTTAAAAATACTTTTTAGCAACAAAAGAATGCCTTTATGTATAACAGAAGAAGAATTACATACTTTTCCACAATTTTATTGGATGTTGAACAAGTTTCATCATGATTCAGCATTATCAGGTAGTGAATGATCTGGAATTATGGTGAAACATATCATTCCTGAAATAAAGTGCGTGGAAAAGTACATTGTTCTGATTCTGTCATGGCTATTAACCAACTTCCATGAAATGAATCTTGAAAGCATTAGATTTCTAGCATATGTACCTGTAGCTAAGAGAATGTGATACTCCATGATAACAGTAACCTTAGTGTTTCATTTGCATGTACCAATGATACCACTTTCATGAATTCATTAAATTTGCAACAGCAAGTCTTTTCTGTGGATGCTTGAATTGATATGATAGCCAATAAAATCACATTGTAGGCA
Organism: Rhinocypha anisoptera; assembly: GCA_011762765.2. Taxonomy (NCBI): domain Eukaryota; kingdom Metazoa; phylum Arthropoda; class Insecta; order Odonata; family Chlorocyphidae; genus Rhinocypha; species Rhinocypha anisoptera. The sequence continues at coordinate 6,223 of WURS02020230.1, read as the reverse complement.
AAGAAAAATGTTTTTAATTTAACAAAGACTTTATTTAAATTAGTACTGGAAACATCAAAATTACAACACAATTTCCAATACGTTACATAAAAGCATTAACTATGATGATGCCAGGGTTTACAATCACATACCCTTCTTTAACACCCACTCAGTGATATCATTAACATAATCACCTCTTACCCAAATGCAACGTGTTACCTCTTGTATCTGGGTAATTATATGTTTTTGGTGCTTCTCTTCTAAATAGGCTTTTAACTCCCGCTCGAGAGCCTGCAAATGTATCATTTCACAAAATTAATGAATAAAAAATTTTTTGCATCACGGTTAAAATTTAATCTCTGTGATTAAATATGTAAAAAGAATTACTACAAAGGTTTCTGCAGCATTTTTCAGATGCTCTTGGCATCCCAGGTAGTGCCTCCATGTACTATGAATCGACAAGTTTTGCTAGCCATCCTGCTAGTGTCTTTGACTTGAAGATGCTAGCAGAACGGCTAGTGTCATCAATTTAAACCATAGTACATGGATGCAAAACTCGAGAGCGTATGGAAAAATAATACTCAAATTCCACAGAGATACACGGAGTGGAATTGGTGTGCTGTCAACAATTTAAACTAAATTGTGCCAAAACTCTCAAATATAGATTTTTAATGGACATAGCTCAAAAATTACTCTCAATTTAGCAATTATAAGTTATCAAATCCCACTTCCACTGCCAAATTAATGGAACTGTGCATGCAGCACAGTGGCAGCTTGTCTAGTCATGTTACTGAATTATACAAAAAGTTAAATAGAGCTCTGTATCAAGTGCAATTTCTTTACATCACAACCTCATAAAACATTTAAAAATCAATTTGACCAAATTTTATTTTAGTCTCTTATGGTATTGTTTTCTGAGGATCATCAGTGACCCAGTTACAATGAATCATTTGAATTCAAAATGAGATAATTAGAAGCATTATGGGAGTGTCCTATCATACTCCAATTATGCCTTTACTAACAAAACTGAATACAATAATACCTCTACCTAACGAAATATCCCATATGATGAATGAATGCTATAGTTCCAGCCAACTTCCTATGTAAATGGAATGGTGAATACCTCTCATGAACAAACTCCCAATTTAAAAAAATTCTGTTTAACAAAGTGAAATATTGACCCTTTCCTTCGTTCACTGTAGTAATTGTATGTTTACCACTTCATAGGGTAATTTTGTTCATACATTCTTATGTCTCATTTTGCATGGTAATTGATGTCTTCAAAAGTTGTAGGGTCAATGAGTGAATCTGTGTAACTTTTGTAGAAAGATTGAAGCAACAGATACCTTGTAACTGCAGCCTTCTAAGTGGGAAATTTGAACTGAGAAATCAGTAGTACTAGTATTTTTATTTATAGGGTGCTTTGATGGCTATGGTTATTTCACACTTCTTCAAATCATAGAAAATCCCTATTGGACAAACACAATACCCTGGGTGGGACTTGAACCTGTGACCTTTGGATTAGCCAGCAAGTGAACTACCCCCAGGCTAACCCAACCAGATAGAAAGAGAAATCCTGAGAAATAAGGATAAGTGGCAATAAGCTGCCAAAGGTTCATCTAAGGATACAAATGATGTATAATGTCTTATAAAAATGAAAACTTTGGTGATTTGGTTCAGTATAAACATATTGAAATACCTTACCAATTGTGAACCATTGTATTATTGTATATATTTATAAAAAAATGAATCTTCCAATGGTGATATCCTTAGATTCATAATTTCAAAAGTTTCATTCGAGATGATGTATATCTTTGGCATTTGAAAATAGAATGTGACTTTATGATGTGATTTAATAAAAACATGTATGTAACATGATGTAAGTAAAAACAATGTCATTACTACAGAACAATATCTTCCAACCATTTTTATTAACTATCTTTGTAATAATTATATAAATTTAAAATTCATGTTTTTAAAGTGGACTAAAAATTTGGAAATAATTTCTCTTATCCTCATACAGATTTATAACCCCATACAGATTGTCCTGAAAACTTGACTGTGAATTTTAATAGTTTTGAAAATGAATGTAAAATTTAAAATGAAAAACATGGAGCACATACTATAGATAATTGATGCATGAATTGTTCCCTAAGTCTAAGAACTGTTGCACACATTTTCTCAATGACAGAAACCCCCAACATTCCCAACTAAATATTATTGATTGCAAGCGCCCCACGTTTATCAAATTAAATTTTACATTTATTTTCGTCATTCATCACCCTCCCCATGGACTATGACCTTGATGTGGTGGAAGGGCTTGTGTGCTCCAATGACTCTTAGAGCTTCACTGGCAGGAGCAATTATTTTGCTCTCGGTAGGGTTACCCATGCCAAATAGGTTGAAAGGTAGGAGCCATGCTAAAGGTAGTCCACGCAGCTTTTATACCTACGTGAGGTGGCTGCAAGGCATCTGATCCCCAGTGGGTTGGCTATTTAAGTGATGGTATCACGTTAAAAACCCTATTGAGGCAGGAATTGTAAAGGACCCCCCTCAATTATAGGTCATGATGAGTCATATAAGGAAAATGAATCCTGTCAGCTATGAGACTCAGCCCACTGGGGTGGGTGTCGTGCCAAGCAGTGGGGGAGGCAAGGCTTCCGGGATCATCATTTAACGAAATCCTTGTGATACTACTCCAGAGAAGACAACGAGGAGGGTAGGAATATTTTCAGTAGGGACATATAATGTGAGGACAATGTTACGGTCAGGTAAGTTAGAAAACGTAAAACTTGAGATGGAGAAAGTAGGAATAGATATACTACAGTTGAGTGAGGCAAGATGGTGGGATAAAGGATATTATTGGAGTGATAGCTTTAGAGTAATTTATAGTGTGGGGGGAGGAAAGTCAGCGTGGGGTAGCCATAGTTCTGAGCAAGAAATTAGGAAGGAGGGTAGTTAACATTGAACAGGTTAGGGTTAGAGTAATCATGGTAGAAGTAAAAGCTGATCCAAATGACTTAGTTTTAATTCAGGTATATATGCCAAAGGGCGGCCATCAGGGGGAAGAAGTAGATGAGGTGTATGAGCAGCTGGAAGAAATGATCAACAAGATACCTGAACGGAAACATTTGGCAGTGATGGGTGACTGGAATGCTGCCGTGGGGGAAGGAAGGGACGGAAAGGAAGTAGGTGAACATGGTTATGGGATAAGAAATGACCGTGGTGATAAATCAGTGGAGTTTTATAGAAGGAAGAGTTTGGTAGTAACGAATACTTGGTACAATCACCACAGGAGACGCAGGTACACTTGGAAGGTGCTGGGTGACACAGTTAGATATCAGATAGACTACATCTTGGTTAGACAGAGATTTAGTAAGTGTTTTCAATAGCAGAAGTTATTGTATCCAGGAGCTGATGTGGACTAAGACTAAGAAGAGATTTGGTCATGATGAAGTGACTTGTAAAATTCAAGAGAAATATAAAGGGTAGAAGATTAGAGAAATGGAATCTAGAAGCATTGACAGGAGCAAAGAAGAAAGAGTAGCAGGAAAGAGTAGATAGTCTTCTAAGAGAGAGGAACCAAAGTAGGTCATGGAACAAAGGTGGAAAGTTCTCAAAGACAGAATAACAAGAGCTGTAGGGAAAGTAATAGGAAGAGTCAACCAGAAGAGAATTAAAAAGCCATGGATTAAGGAGGAGATGATTAGGAAGATGGAAGAGCATAGAAAGTGGAAAAACACTAATACAGAAGATGGGAGACATAAATACCAAGAGTCATAATAAATTGAGGAGAGAGACTAATAAGGCTAACGAGGCATGGTGGGAAGAACAGTGTGAGTGCAGAAGTTAGAGAAGCAGTAAGAGATGGGCTTACTATATGGGAAAGTAAAAACCTTAATGGGAAATAGAACAGGAAACAAGATCCCTACTGTAAAGATAAGTCAGGCAAGACACTAATAGAACAGGAAGATATTCGGAAAAGATGGAAGGAGTACATGGAGGAACTCTATGTTAAGGAGAATAGACCCTAGAACTTAGATTTAGAAAGAGAATGGGAAGTAGAGGAGGATAGCTTAGGCCCAGAAATATTAGATAGCGAGATCGAAAGGGCCCTGAGGGACATGAAGATGAATAAAACAGTGGTGTTGGATAATATACCAGTAGAATACTCGAGAGTTTAGGAAAAGCGGGAAGGAAGTAGTTTAGTGAGCAAATTAGAGCAATTTATGATGAGGGAATTTGGCCAGATAATTTCATTAGGTTTGATCCCGCATGCAGCGAAGGTAGTTCTAAGAATAATCAATAAAAGACTGGAGAGCAGGGCAGAAGAATACATAGGTGAAGATCAGTTCGGTTTTAGAAGAGGTAGAGAGACTCGTGATACAATAGCTGTAATGAGGACACTGATAGAAAGGAATATACCATGATGTTTTTGCCTGTTTTGTAGACTGAAAAAGCATTTGATAAAGTAGAGTGGCCTAAACTAATGGAAGTGATGCAAAAAATAGGAATGGATTGGAAGGATAGGTATCTCATCTGAAACCTTTATATGGCCCAGGCCACGCAAGTAAGCGTGTCTGTTGTCCCCTGTTCTTTTTATCTGTATTCTGAGGAGATGGTAAAAAGGCATGGGAGACTGTAGAGACAGGAGTAAAAGTAGGTGGGGAATTCGTTAAGTCAGTCAGATTCGCTGATGACCAAGCCCTAGTTAATGATTCAGCCAAGGGAGTGCAGACATTATAGAATGCCTTACAGGACCAGTGTCAGAGGTTTGGGATGAAAATTAACATTAAGAAAATGAAAGTAATGAGATTTTCGAGAAGTAGGAAGGCTAGGCTGAATATCAAGCTAGAAGGGAATAAACTAGAACAGGTAGAAAAGTTCAGTTATTTGGGAAGCATCGTAGAGGAAAATGGACATAGTGTCATGGATATTAGATGAAGAATTGCTTAGCAAAAAAGGCCTTTGCGAAAAGGAAAGAGTTAATGAGAGGGACCCTAAATAAAGATTCGAAGAAAAATTAGTAAAAACCCAAATATGGAACATAGCACTATATGGACCCGAAACCTGGTCCATGAGGAAGGATGATCAGCATAGATAGGAGGCTTTTGAGATGTGCATTTGGCAATAGATGGAGAAAGTGAAGTATAGAGAGAGGAAAACAAATGAAGTTTTGAGAATGGTAGGGGAGGAGAGGCATTTGCTGCGAGAGATCCAAAAAAGACAGGAAAGGTGGGTGGAAGGGGTACTCAGAGGCAATGGGTTGTCAAAGGTTGTAATAGAGAGTAGAATGTTGGGTAAGCATGGTAGGGGTAGGAAGAGAATAGGGATTTTGAACAGAATGCTATGGGGTAGGAAGTATGCCGATTTTAAGAGGGATTATAGTTAGATGTTATGCGACCAACTTAAGCTAATGCTCATCAAAAACCTACCTTTACCAGTTGATTACCCTTCATCATCTTAATTACGTATTTCTTCTTAAAAATTCTTTATTTATATTTAAATAATTATTTCATACTTTATTAATCCATTTAAAAAGGCTGTTTTTAAATATATTTATTTATATATATAAATTTCCTGCTAGAGGTATTCTAGTTTCCGCCATGGGTATAAAATTTCCTTCTGGTAATGCTGAGGAGTTAATCAGAAATAAAATTATATTCAACTTTTTCAACGATCCCTTGACAGCCCTGAAAAATTCATGCTTGGTTGCCACAAAAAAAAGTTACTGAACCAGTGAGACATCTACCTAGAATGGGAAATTTAGTATCTTTAGTAACACGGGCCTCTCGGCCATTGCCTTCCACCTTGGATGGAAATATGTACATATATATCTTTATATATGCATTTGTGTTTGTATATACGAGGGTGGTCCAATAAGTACTTAACCTCATCGCCCGATGGTGCCACTATCGCAAGAGAAATTTACTATCGTGTAGTACATTATCATAGACGGCTATTGTAGAAATTTCAGCCGGATTGAACTCTTAGTTTTGTTTTGACTGCGTGTGGAAGAGGGCATGTCCACGGATTTTAGAAAAATGAAAAAAGAGCAATATCGTTCGGTGATCCGATTCTTGATTTTGGAAGGGAAATCGCGAAGCAAAATCAAAGAGCGCTTGGATGCTGTGTACGGTGACTCTTCTCCTTCGATAGCTACCGTGAAAAATTGGTTTAACGAGTTTCAACGTGGTCGCACGTCGGTTTTCGACGAGCTACGCCCAGGTGCCCCGAAAACGGC
>WURS02020219.1:0-11989 GCA_011762765.2 Rhinocypha anisoptera | reverse complement strand
TCCGAAGCCCATCCTCCCACTAACGCGTGCTAATAATCCCATCCTTTCCTTTCTTCTCTCTTTCTCGCTCTCTCTCTCTCTCCTAGTTCACACACACACGCGCGCACACACACACACACACGTTCACTCCCCAGCCTTCTTTCTCCTCCACCTCCTGGCCGATGACGAGCGACAAACGCTGCTTCCGACAATCGCTCGTCTCGTCCCCTAGACGATCCGTTTCTGCATGCCAGCCGCCGTTGTTTTGGGTCGGACGTCCCGCGAGCGAATCGCTCACTGTCGCCTCCCCGGGCGATCGACCCCCTCCCCCTTTGCCAGGCGGTCGCTCTTTCCAACGAAGACGCCGGCGAGTACCGGTCCCCGTATTTCCTCCTGCGAGGATAAAATATTTCGTTCCACCACCGCTCATTTCCCGTCTTTTATCTTTTTTTTTTTGGTCGTGTGCGTTACTGGATCCTGCCCCTGCCGTATACCCAGAGTGCAAACATTTAGTCAGTGCGGCAAAACTTTGCTTGGCAGAGGGAACGAACGCTTCCACTCTCCTCCGCACAAAGCGCGTCCTTCATTGCGTCCCCATGCGCCATAGTGAGAAGAGTCCTAATTTTAAAGTTGTGCGGTTGACACTATTGTCCACATCTCTGGACTTCAAGCAATTCCGACGGCGAAAAATGTTTTTGGTATCGCAACCAACCAACCACAGTATTCCCAACCCTACGGTTGGTTGGTTTGTTAGGCGAGGGCAGAGTGACTAAGCCCAACGACCGGCGTCTGAAACTTCACTCATTAGCGCAGGGGAGTCAGTTCGTATATCTGTGCCGCCAGCGAGTTTCCATAGGAAGATCTGGTGCCCAGAAAATCGCTCAGCTTTTGTTCTAGCTGGAAGTGTACCGAGACTTCACTCTTTGGATGAACCTGGGACCTTCGTTCGGTAGCCTAGATCTCTACACGCAGGGCTACCACGTCCACATATTGCTACTAGAAGTTATTGATTTAAAATAAATTTTTCTTGTCGTTGGTATCCCTTTTTGACCTACGTTGGCTCCCGTAGTATATTTTATTCTCAATTATTTCTTTAGGGGGAACGGTCCTTTGGCTTAGAAGGAGAACCCCGGAATCCCTAGATATCACATCTGTTGCCGCCAAACTACCTGAGTCACCTCTGCTCAATGTCATGGGATGTAAATGTCGACTCTAATATTTATAATTTCTTCCCTCTAACCAGTCGTTTTAAATTAACTTCTGGCGCCATTAATTCCTCAATTGTTTACCCGTGTAATAAGTTGGAGTTTCATATGGGGGGGTTATGGTCGTGTCTTCGTAATGCCTCGGCAAGGCATTAAGTAGACACAACCAGTGAGCCGTCACCAAGCATGCATACATTAGATATAATTCAGATTGAGAGAAACTACTTACAAAAAATGTATTAGGAAAGAAAATATGTCACGCGGGAACAAAATCAATTAACATGAAAAACATGCAAGATATTTTACATATATACACTAGCTACCCTAACTATTATCTCCGAGTCTGCGATCATATTAATTAAATACGAAGGAAAATTGGAATTTTATATCTATCTGTTCGACAGTCTACCTCTATGATTTTATTTGATTTGATATTGTATTATATTTTTGACTTCTTCGCTGAAGTGATCTTCCTGAAATCTGCAAACTAGGTTTAACCTGAACTTCAATCTACTTTCAGTAAGTGGTTACCGACCTAATTTCTCCAATAAGCTTCTTACACTGATACGTTGGTCGTACCTTCCCTTCACAAACCTAACTGCTCTACTCTGCGCTCCATCCAACTCCGACCCAATCCTGTCTCATTAGGGCCCCATACACTCGAGGATTATTCGAAATGAGGCCTAACTTATGAAAAGTAACAGCGCTCTTTTAACGTCTCATTACATTTCCCTAGTACCCTTCTCATGAATCCTAGCTTTTTATTTGCCATTCAACAAATTTCCCGAACATGTTTTCCACACGATAAATCTTTCGTTATCGTAATACCTAAATATTTCCTTATCTCCACGTTATTAAAATTTGTTTTCTTAACGCTGTAAAAGTTTAAGGGTGTACTGAACTTCCTCCAAAAGTTCACCGTCGGTTCAAATTTAATTCGAACTCCCATGTGTAACACCAATTTTGAATCGCAGTTAAGGTCCTTCGACGATGCGTCCCTATCTGCCTCACTGGAGATATCCCTATATACTACCGTAGCGTCAGACGAAGATTACTGTTGACCACATTATTAATTCCATTAATGTGTAGGAGAAGCAAATAAGGGACCGATAACGCTTCCTTGGGGAACACCAGATGAGACGGTTATTCTTTCGTCGTCTTACACACCGTCTATGACAATGAATCACTTAGGGCGTTGCATTTCAAACAGTTTATTTTTACCCCTTGTGTAAATGAGTTAGGGTTTTCATCTCTGTCCTTTCTATCGAGCTATTATATTAGGTTCTTTGTCCGTTATATTTGCATCCCATCAATGATCAAACTGAATTACGTATAACCAACACATTCCTTGCGATAGAGACACGTGACAAATGACTAACCAAAACAAACATTTCAAGTAGATTTACGTCATGTGTTCAATCTAGTACGTAAATCACGACTTTGTCTTTCGTTAATCATCAGAGATACATGACAATGGGTTTATAAAGCGCTAAACATAATAAATTAAGTAATTACATGCATTTTTAAACCGTGGAGACATTCAATGAACGCTCTAATAACTGCCATAGGTTGCAATGTTGGAATTCTCTGACGTTAAACTATAAAAAAAGTATCACTACTTACTCTTCACTGTAATTTATCATCGAGCATCACAGATATTGGAGGAGGTATGTTAGCATCTGATACAATCATTGCGAACATGGAAAATATTCAACATATATTACTCTAAATGTCTATACATTTTAAACAATCAATGTCAATATTTTCCTTTAGGTATTGTTTTGTTCATTGTCATGAAACTAGGGTTTATCACAAAAAATTGCTGATTAATTATGCTTATGTGTTTTAAAGAATGTGGCTCTACTTTTTTGATGAATCTCATCTTTCCCATCGTTTTATTACACAAAACTTCTCCTTCTGAATTATCCATGATAAATAAAACTATTTTAGCATGAAAATATCAAACATAATCTGTAATTAAGTCTACATGTCATTGCGGTAATTACCGTGTCTAGGTGTTTTATACACCCATAACCTTGTATCTCTGTTGACTATGGCCAAAAAATGCAGTCATCTTTTATGTATTATATAGAATACATGATGTTAACAAAGTCCCCATACAGCCAGAAGATGACCCTCAGTGTAGAAACAGGTCGCGGTTAAAACGACATTTTTTGTGGGATGGGAAAGTATATTTTTTGTTTTTCATCTATGGACCTCTACTTCTTTTCGTTACTAATTTTTTAAATCTCTCTCTCATCAAAGTTATACCTTATGTATCGGTTAGAATCGCGATGTTAATCAACTGCCATGTTTGTTTTGGTTTTTCATTTATTAACTATCTATCTCAAGGACCGTCCCAGACCAACATCATGTAAGTCGTTCGGTCATTGGCTGAGATTTTCACGCCTAAACTGACCTAATATAATAGCTAGAATATTTTTCTCTATGACTCCAAACATTCGCTAATAGTTCCTTTTTCTCTTACTCGCCAATAGCCCATCTCTTATTGTGAACTAACGCGTCCAATCGCACCTATCCTATCCATGTCGCGCAGAGAAAAAACCCGCTTTGGCTTGTCACATGAAAAAAGAAATATCATTAGGTTTGTAGGCACCAGGAGCGAAAGCTGCTCACTTGAAAGGCGAATAGATATCAACGTATGGAGGTCAGAGAAATGCGAGGATTCAGAGAGGAAACTAGAACGATCCGAATTGACAATAAGTGGAACAATGTGATTTTCCAGGAAGTAAATGATCCAATGAGACGGTTGAAATAAGAAATCATTGGCGGCGTTTCCCTGTTACTTCTCGGAGAAATTCAAAGGTGGAAAGTAGTTACTGAGAGAACAGGAAAAGGAAATGCTAAGAGAAATATTTGAGTAGAAGATCAAGATAGAATTAAAGATTCAGATTCAAACCACGAAGTGGACTTGTGGAGGTCGCATTTCGACATTAGCAGTCAACTTCGTCAAGACTCGATGCCAGAGCGTCGTATGTCATTATGCCCATTCCCATCGGGTCCCCCCGTGATAGATATTGTGGCTTTATAAGGTCACATGATATATTACATCAACTGCTGATGAATTGAATTCGCTCGAAAATCCGGACCATTCAGGCAACGTTCCCCCTGCCATGGATTAACTTGCTTAACGAGGGGTTGTAAATACCGCTATGATGTAGTTATTATTCTGTTTCTGTCCACGCCTTACATTTTATTTCCCCTACCAGCGGCTTTCATGTTGGTTTATGTGGTGTAACTAACTTCTAGCAGTAGGTAGTTTCAGATCATCACACTTAAAATGCTGAATGTATCCATGAACAGAACCAATCACTAATGTCAGCCTTAAGCAAGATGCTTCAGATTTTAGGCCAAGTAGCATGTTCTAGCAGTAAAATTCTCTCTCGTCTTTTACTATGACGAGTACATCAGACGACGTTTCCCGAAGCATTTGAGTTGAAACAAACACCAGCGAGTGAAAAAGAACTTGATATATCCATAATTGGTCGTGTTGTTTCACTTGCTCACAAATAATAACTTTTGTTCAATAACTTTATGTATATAAGTAACGCAAAGAAATATCTTTTAATATTTTATAATTTTACATTTGGGAAGATTATTACTTCTATTTCGACGTATTACCCTGCAAGCCGTTGCAAGGGCGTGTGACAGCGGGTGAAACCATGCATGCATTCCCACATGCAAATGAGATAAATTATACACAGAGAAGGAAACTACTTGCATGCAAAATATTCATAGAAAAACAAACGTAAGAATATTAGGGTTGATTTCGGAGTCCCGACTCAGGTATTAACCGTACACCCTTTCTGAGAAAGTCTAAAAAAACTGGGAAAAGTTGGTTATATTGGTTCTAAAAGTTAGGGGAGGTCCTGGGGATCAAAAGAATAATGATTACTTTTTGAGTTGATGGTTTTTAAAAAATAACTTAAACCATCAATCAATCATGGATTTCCACAAGGTGACGGCCTCCACAGTGAACTTTTTGAGTTATTGAAAATCTATTTTCTGTAAGCTGTTACAAGAGATGGGAGTCAAGAGTACAGTCAGACCTTTTTTTAACATTTTAACTTTTTTACAGCTTAGCTTAGCTAAAAAAAGCTTAATTCTATCCCATAATCACAAGAAAAAATATTTTGAATTTTGTAAAATTCAGTCATTTCTCGTTCCGTAGTTATCTTAACAAATAATGATTTGTAAGGGCTCCACCAAAGTTTTACATGCATGATAACCTAGTAGCATTGAGTAATTCGAATACTGAACGGTGGATGTGAGGTTATAATATTATAATCCAGATAAGCCTTCCAGGCAACCCAGGCATAGATGATTTTCTGGGGACTTGTCAGAAAGCCAGATACTGCTAAGGGGGAAATAACATACCCCCTACATGTGCGAGTTTCACATACAGTAGGATATAGTGTCAGGTGAGATCTACCATCATATATAAAACAAAACAAGTTCACCCTTTTCACTCTGTTTAAGCCAATGAAATGATTTTTTTTTCTAAAATTTCGCGAACAACACTCATACACTTTGATAAACAATAAATATGGTCCCAATCACAAAATGCTTGGATGCAAACGAGGTTGGATTAATTTATTGAATTCGTGATTCCGTAACATCAATGCTTTTTATCGAAATCTTGGTTATATTTTTCTTGAGTAATACACGTGGTTGACCAACCGATTTGAGCGGCAGGTTTCCTTGAAAGGCGCTTCGAAAATAAACAGAAGTTGGTGTCGAAGATGATCAAACACTTTCAGGGGCTGGTGTATTTTTGGGATGGGAATCATTTCCGGGACAGTCTGTTTATGCCGCTAGGACACATTCCAGGCATGGACTCACATGTGATAATCAACTTATTCTATTCGTTTATGGAGAGATGCTGTAACATATTATATCTCACGTGTACATCTCCTCGGTAGGCATTTATCCATATTAATAAAATAACTTATTACATGAAAAATAAATTGGGGTAAATAAAGGCAGCTTCAATTTAAAGCTATTTCTTAAAGAATGTAAATTAGGAAATGATAACTGCTCTGTATATTCATAAATAATCATCCATCTCCTGAATGGTGACTTTTTAAAGGATATACAATCGAAGAAATGGTTAAAATTACCAAAAAGGTGTTTTTTCATTCTTAGTATTTTAATCGCGTGGGGTTTCTCAAATAAGATGGAAGTAGAGGTTCATCGGCAATCATTAAATATTCCGAAAATATAATAGGCCAGGAACCAATAATTCTTGGTTACAATTTTTAGTACATCATTAATTTTGCTGTCGTGACATCCTGACTGAATTCGCTAACGTTCAATAAGGACCATTTAAACAGAATTTTTAAGGTTGTTTTAATTTCCCCTCTTTGTTACTTGACTCTAAAATTTACTGTACGCATAAATTTTACCTCAAAATTTTGGAAGTCTGGGTCTGAAATTTTGCCTAAAATTACCTAAATATTTCTGCCCTAATGTAGTGAATAGCATAGAGGTGTATTTCTTAGCATGCATCAAAGGATTAAGTTTTTTTAGCAGACAATAGGAATTTTATTCTAGAACTAGCCTACGTCATTTACGGTTTTTTAACGGTTTGTCTTCGTTTTTGTCTCTATCATGATACAGCCATGATTTGGTTTTGGCAAAAGACATCAGCTTTCTCCTCATATATAGTGGTCCTTGTGGCCCGGTAATATACATAAAAGACTTTTTAATCAATTCGTCCTTGGTTTCCGAGAAGATAATAACCAAGTGTTATATTAACCTTTTGTCTTAGATGGACTTGAAACCTGCGATCTTTGGGTTGACCGGTGGACGAGTTATACTGCTCAAATCATTAAATTGTTAAAAAGTTCGAAGTTAATTATATTTCTTCTCGCCAGTTTAACGTTAATTAATATTTTTATATTCTACTTTTTTAAAGTACATTTGTAAAGAGTGTATTAAGGTGGCAATCCTGCTTTTTAAATGCAGTCAGATATTTTGCTTAAAGGGATTGGGGCCTGTCACATTTTCTTGTGGAACATCGGAAGTGTCCTTCAAAGCTCATGAGTTCATAGTTTCAATACCACATTTTATATATTGTTTAAAAAATTTTCCGGTTCATACATTTATACTCTCATTTAAATATTCTTTCATATCATGAATAACTTTTGTTAGGGATCTTATTCAAAACGCGAAACATAAAACCCTGCATGTGGTAACAGCAATATGCATTATTTAAATAAATATATAAATTTAAAATGAATATAGCAGAACAGAAAACAGAGGTATTTGTAGAAGATCTTGAATATTAACATTAAAACCCAGTGTTTTATCAATAATATGTCCCTCTATAAACTGGAGTGGAGGCAGAGTTATCGTGAACTCTTTACCTTTCAACAACAGGTCATCCAAATGAAAATATTCTACGCTGTGCATAACAAATTTGCATTTATGTCAAAATAGAATAATATTATTAATTTTATGTATTTTTATTTTTTCACGGCATTAACAATTACAATTACACAATAAAAATTGCGAAAAATGACGTCAGCGACTTAAGACAAGAACTGTGAACGTCTGTGGTACCACATGGGGTCAAGACCTTCAAAGGTAGGTTTAAAATAAATCGCTGCAATACGATTCTGAATGAAAACTGTGGTTTGATTAAACGCAAGTGTATTAATGTACTTTTAGATCATTAAACTTTTATATTAAAGCATGAAATCAAAAAATATAAAAATCTCCCCTATGATGGAATATTTTTCTCCAATCTGGTCCTCGGCATTTCTCACCTATCTCAAAGTTTTAAATCTACCTCTAAACGTGTTCTTATCCATCGTGCGATACCGTGCCCCTTCGCACAATGAATTACTCTCTACTCCTTTCAAGCAGTGAATTACTCTTTACACTCGGTACTGCTGCTCTACGCGAGCGTCGTCTCGTCTCTGACATGGAATTATTTCATGGGATGGTGAACTGCCAGCCACCTCGGGACTGCGGCTGGACTCCTTCCATGATTTCTCTCTTCGTGTCCCCTCTCGCAAACCCGCAACTCCCGTGATTTTCCATCTCTGCAACTGCGGTCTTTCCGTAACATAGAGATCCCTTACTAACCGACTGTCTTCGGCTTTCAATTTTCTCATTCCATTTTCAATCGAAATTGATATCTCCTCACGCTTTTGATCCTTCACTTCTATTGCAATAATTTTATCTTAAAACACACCTGTCACTAGTGAGTTGATTCTAAATTTTGTTCATATTGTTTAATGTAAGGGTGAAATGGTTTTTATTTGCTAAACGTGATTTTGTTGATGAATTTTTTGTTTTCTTTAATTCTGTTTCTACAATTCAATCTAAAGACGAGTATTGGCTGCTTTTGGATTGCCATTTGGATTGCCATTTGGATTGCAGCAAATAAATAGATTGCATAAATAAATAAACATTTGCACACTCCTGGATACATGTAATCACTTTCAGGGTAATTAACTGTTCCTTTTTAAAAAATGTATTGCAATTTCTCACGCACTCACTGGGAAAGTAGTAAATTGGGAAGCATAGTTGATGTAACGAAAGGAAGCACTCAGCTTCTTCCATCCCCAATTTTCTCCATGAGAATACGATAAATTAGAATCCACTTTATCTATGACCTCAACTCATAACAATATCTTCTCCTAAGTTCCACTCTAATTCATTTCGATAGAGATCCTTCTAGATATTCTGTACACCTGATTATTATCCTCATCTACTTATATGTACTCATCCATCACCACAGATGACTCTACCAAGAAATGCAGCACCTCTCCAAAATCCCTATCTTTCATATTATTTAATACCTGCACAGTGTCCCTCCTTGATGTCTTCCATGGTATTCCTCGTAATTATTTCTTTCCCTCTCTCAGTATTTTATATATTTTAAAGATTCCTTACTGTTCTCACACTACGCAGTCCTAAAACAACGGTTGGGATATTTTCTTTGACGGTCCTGAAAATCTGGAAATTTTTCTCTTCCATCGTACTTCGTTTGCCTCAATTTTTCTCAATCTACATTGAGTTAAACTCCTTGTGTTCTCTACCCAATCTATCCTTGCGTTTTACACGATTCTTCTCCAGTACCGCATTTCCATCGCCTTTAAATTTATTTTACCTGTTACTGTTATTCAGCTCATCTCGAGTCATCATAACTTTCTCAAATTTACTTAAAGATAATTACGAGGGTAGTCGCAGAAGTACCTGACCTCACAGAGAAGACGTTAAAAATTTGTGAAAAAATTTCTTTATTTATGAACAGTCTCTTTTTAGCTCGATGCACTTTTTCCAGCGACGTTCAAGAGCTCAGATACCATGTTTATAGTGAGAATCGTCAAATTCGTCAGTATAGCCATTAGCCGCAGACGCCACCTCCTAATTGGTGGCAAATCTTTTACCACCAACCCATTTTTTTCAAGTTTGGAAACAAAAAATAATCCGAGGGAGCTAAATATGGCAAATACGGTGCGTGGGGAAACAATTCAAACTTTTAACTCATTGATTTTTGCCATTGCGATAACGGATGTGTGAACTGGTGCATTGTCTTGACGAAACAAAGCTTTCCTTTTCTCTAAATACAGCCGTTTTTTTCTTGATTTCATCAATTAAACGCTGCAATAAGTTCGCACAATACTCCCCGTTGATAGTTTTTCCTTTTTGAAGATAATCAATGAAAACTATCCCATGCTCATCCCAAAAAAAGGACGCCATAACCTTGCCTGCATATGGAACTGTCTTCGCCTTCTTTGGAGCAGATTTTCCCCTTTCAAACCATTGTTATGACTGTTCCTTCGTCTAAGGTTTGAAGTGATGGACCCATTTTTTATCCATGGTATTATTCGACGAAAAAACTCGGTTTTATTTCAGTAAAACATTGCCAAACACTCGATTGAAACATCCTCATGAGGGCTGTGTTTGTTCCATTGTGAGTAATCGCGGCACCGATCTTGCGCATAACTTTCTCGTATCCAAATTCTCAGTCAATATGCGATGCGAAGCACTTTTTGACACGCCTATCATGTCTGTTAGCTTCGCGCACTTTCAGTCGACGATCATTCGATACCATTTTGTGGATTTTTTCCATCATTTCTTGCGTAGTCACTTCGTTTGGTCGACCACTGCGAAGCTCGTCTTAGCAGCTCGTACGGCCTCGTTTAAACTCTGCCACCCAATATTTTCCTGAAGTAAACGAAGGAGTAGACTCCACCAAAGTAGAATCTAGCTCCGTTTTGATATCGGTTGGACTGAGACCTTTCAAATGAAAGTATTGTATCACATAACGATGACCAACTTTTTCCATGGTTACAAATTCACCCAGGGCGTTCATTAATGACGGTTGTCAAGCAAATAATAAACAACGTATCGTCATCAAACTTCAAACTTGACCTTTATAAGGTTGCAACTTTCGAACTCAGTAACTTTTTTCAAACAACAACCGCGGTCTATACGTCAGGTCGCGTACTTATGGGACTACCCTCGTTGAGAACCCAGTTTCCTCCCGAGGAAATCACTTCTGTAATAGTTAATGTGTCCCGTTTCACATTTTGTTTATCCTCTCTACAGTTATTTCCCATTCTCAGACACACCAGTTAAGCATAATTTTGTATTAAGTTAGATGTAAAATGGAAGAACATCAAATGTAGCCAAAGGATGGATTGCGAGTCACAGATCATGAAAATCCGTCTGACAAAAGAACTAAGAATTAAAAAACACATATGTGTATTGCCAGGTATACGGCCATCTAGGAGAATCACTACAAACAATCCCCCGATAAACAATCCATAAATAGCCATACCGTACATGAAAATACGTAATTACTCTTCTAAGGCCATATTACATTGCTCCAAACAGTACATCGAAAAACAAATATCCGAGTCGATCCGATGACCGCTTTTATACCTAGAAGTAAAATAATAATTATATTTACAATGATATGTATTGGTAAAGGCATAATTTCTTTGATATTGTCGCCAGGTGTTACATTTGAAGGAGGAATTTTCATCAACAGTATCCTTAAAAGTTCTATTCTCTTTTGAAGATGTGACTCCCCCCTTCCATGAAAATCACTCATAATGTTTGCAGTATCATGCTCGTAAGAGGGGCGTGAATCATGGAATTTCCATCCTCCTCAACCGAAGGAGCATCGACTGCCCGTTGATATGGCCATTTAATTTTCCGAACCTGCGGCTTCGATGCTCTAGACCTGAGAGTGCTGTTTCGTGCAGTGGTCGGGGGTTGTGCTTGATAAAATTTAATGAGGACGTACCAAGTATAGACTTTTATTTCATTCTTATCTGGTCATTTTCTTCCTAGCCGTCCGTCCCTCCTCGATTCGATTACAGAGGTATCTCTTTTTAGAGCTTACAAGCCGGGAAACTGGAGATACGGGCATTCCGGGTAGCGTGGGCGGTTATTTTTTGTGCGCACGTGCGTGCTGCGAGGATTCAAAGAAAGCTTTCGCAGTCGCAGTCGACAGACGACCTCCTTCGTGCGTGCGAGGGAGGACAATATCACGAGAGACTGTGTGTGCGCGCGCGTGTGTGTGTGTGTGTAGCGCGCGATAAAGAAAGAGGACGAATGGTAGGAGAGGAGAGACATTTACTGCGAGAGATCCAAAAAAAGACAAGAAAGGTGGATGGAAGGGGTACTCAGAGGCAATGGTTTGTTGAAGTTTGTAATAGAAGGTAGAATGTTAAGTAAGCTGGGTAGGGGTAGGAAGAGAATAGGGATTTTGGACAGAATGATAGAGGGTAGGAAGTATGCAGATTTGAAGAGGGATT
>WURS02020208.1:0-11989 GCA_011762765.2 Rhinocypha anisoptera | reverse complement strand
GCCAACTTCCTCGCCCTCCCCTCCCCCCCGCCTCCCCTACACCCTCCCCCCCTCCCTCCCCCTTTCCCTCATTCGGCCGTCCTCTGCAATTCAAGGAGACGGAAATAAAACAATCGATAGCAGCGGCCACCCCCATCGCCTCATTGAAATCGCCTTCGCCGCCGAAATTTACGAACAATTCCGTCGAAGGATGTCGCGTTCCGAGACAAGCGTAGACTTCCCCGGTTTCGTATTTTATTTTATTTTTTTGACGGAGGGGAATTCAATGAGCATTTCCGGAGCGGTGTCAGTTAGTCAGGGGACACAGTATCTTTCCACTTGAGAGATGATATAACTGATTTACAAGTTACCCGGAAGTTTCGAGTAAACTTAACCCTGTTGTTGGCTTAAATTTCTCCATTTGGAGAAATGGGGAAAGTTGCACTCACGACACACAGCTTAAGTTTACTCGAAACTTCCGGGTCACTTTTGAATTAGGATTACGATTGAAATTTCCGCTTTAAAACTTTTTGCTCGAACACGACCTAGGCTTCGCTGCTGCGCGATTATCATCAGGTGAAAGAAAATTATCGGAAGCACAGGCATATTAGAAGTTTTGGCCGTCGATGTGGCCATGTTACTAAGTTTTACTCTTTCATTTATCAACTTTTGTGTTCTTTTGTATATATATATATACAAGTCCTTGGTGGAAGATGTTATCCTTATCTAGACGCCACAGCTGTCCGTGGTCAGCGGTGGCGGCTGGGTATGGATGATACGACCCGTCTCAAAATGGATAGCAATTCCATGACCACACGAAACACTCCCATCCAGAGTGGAATCTAATGGGATACCTAAAGCGTCAATCACGGTAGTGCATATCATTCGCTTGCAGAAAAAAACTAAATAGGAAATATATCCCACCTAAAATTTACAACAGTTCCGTCATCTATTTAAACAGGTAGGAATAAAGGTAATCTTCACGCCTTTTACATGTGGACTAAAGTGGTGAAAAGTTCATACTAGCTCCCCCATAACCACCTAAAACTTCAATGGCTGGGTCAAACGTAATTGCTCTCAGTCAACCATGTGAGATAGATCGAAGGGTAGGCGCCGGACGAAATAGATAGTCTTCACGCAGATTTTGACTGTTATTCAATAGGACAAAGACGTCAGATTCCCCAAAGAGGGGCCGCAATTTAAGAGATGGTGTCACATTGAATAAAAAATATTGTCAAATGCAGCCAATGACTACATCGACTATTCTATTGCCAATAAATTATGATGGTCGAAAGAAGAAAATCAAATCCTAGGAATTACGAGACCTTCTTTCGTCTGAATTTTTCCCGAACCTTTACGGAATAACAGTCATTAATAGGGGGAGAAATAAACGCGGTTCATAGCGTCGTACCTGAGAACAGAGTGACCAAGGCTTGTGCTGTGGTCATCGCGTAAAATCCTCGTGAAGCCCAGCTCAAATCAAACAAAGAGAACACCCTGAGTAAGGGCCTGAAGATTTTATGAAAATAACTTGAAACATTAAGTCCATGGTTAGAATAAGAAAGTTAGAAAACATACCCCAATAGAAGTAGGATCTGGTGCTTAGATACTCCAATAGATAGAGGGGCATACACCGATAGATAGAGAAGGGAACTATGGATTAAATTATTTGGTCGTACATAAGATCTGAATTTAGGCAATTGGGCCGGCAGCAACATTGTAACTTATATCAGAGGGGGAAGTTATCCTGAGATACTCATAGTTCTGGATAGGAAATTCAAAAAGAAGGATAGTCAAGTTGACGCAGAAGAGAAATAAAATAATATTAGTAGAGTATAAAAAAAGATCCAACTTTTAAGGTTTTAGTAAAAGTACATATAGACACATGACATAGGATATCCGGAGGAAGAAAAAATAGATAGGGTGTACCATTGTTTGGGAGTTATTGAAAACATGCGGGACGGAAGGAACGTAGGAGCGAGGTGGTAATGGCTGCCGTTGTGAAGGGCGGAAGAGATGGGGGATGCGATTAAGGAATGGAAATTACTCTGGGAAGTCATTGGAGGATCTATATGGAAGAAGGTTTATAGTGATAAAGTATCACGTGTTTTAAGCTTTATGCGAGACGTGGTTACTCACGGAAAATTCCGAGGGATTCAGGCCGATACGACGATATGAGGACAACAATTTTATTTCCAAAAAATGATCAGCAAGTAAGACATCGAAACGTCGGCAGCAATAGAGAATGCGAGTCGTATTACCCGGTGGAGTGATCTCGAGAATAATTCACCATTCTAACTTCGCAAGGTGAGTAAGGCAGGCTCCGATCGTGAGGCAGTCGTCTTAACAATCGTCATTTGAAATGAAAGAAAATAAATAGAGGAAGGAAGTCGTGAAAATGAAAAATATACTCTGGCAAAAAAAAGGACGAGGAGAGTTAGAAGACAGGGTGTCTCAAAAGAGAATAATCCGAGTGCGGCGCTTGCAATAAAGGGGGTGAAAGTCTTCAAAACGGAATAAAGAGAGCTGCAGAAAAAAATATAAAGTTAAAAAAAAACAAAAAGCCATGTGTTGCGGATGTGATAATTAGAAAGATGGTAGGTTCACTGAAATGGGAACATCGAGAAGGAAGTCGAGCAAGGCAAACGGCGAGGAGTGAAGCGAGAGAGTCCGTTTCATGAGAAGGAGTGGCGTGTGGTCGGAAATAAAGGCGCGAGCGGGCGGGAGGGAGTTTATAAAGGAGCAGGGGTGAAATTGGCGGCAGGATGGACAGGAAATTTAAAGCATTGTTGGGAAATATAAAAGGGAACACAGCATCTGCTAAAATGAATAAGTCAACGGAGACGGTGCCGGTGGAACCAAAAGACATTCAAGAGAGACGGAGAAAACAGATGAAGGGAATGCGCTAAAAGGAAGTTGTAGTTCGCGAAAGAATGTATTTATTTAAATGGTAGGGTAGGAAGATGTGACTATATTAGACAAGGTGATTCGATAAAGCAATGATAAAAAAGGCATTACGTGATATGAGGTTAAATAAGTGACTAAATAGTAATAAATAAGGATGGATTATAAGAAGAGGCAGACTTGGGGAATAGCTCATTAATAATTTAGTTATGTTGAAAAAGTTTTGTCTTTGGCCAACTTTTAATTCGTTCAACATAACGCGTAATTTTCTTTTCTTTTAATTTTCTGACTTGACTCATTACTTTTTCCAAATATTTAACGTCAGTCTCTATAAGTTGGTTTCGTTTGTGATATATTTTTCATTATTCATCACTTTATGATAAGTACCTAGTAATACTAGAGCAGGCAGCAGTCTTCTGAGGCGGTTATATGGTTTGACTGGTTTGACGTTTTGATCCCGGAGGAGAAATATTTTTAATATACGAGTAATTCAGAATAAGCGTTCAAAAAAAAAGTTGTGGTTGGAAAGCATAAATATCCAGTTGATTATCAATGAGAAATTATAATAGTACCGTTGTATTTACGTTGCATATAGGTGAAGGCATTATTTCATGATGAGGTAATGGATAAAGATTTCCATTGCAAATGCATGTTGAAGCTGAATAAAGCACAAGAACATTGCACGGCAGCAGTGTATGAGCTTGAGTTCTTAACTTGAATGATAGTTATTTTTTAATATCAATAAAAAATAGCATGGAGTTATGATTTGTTAAAATAATCTTCAACTTACCTTCACTTTACTTTTGTCTAACTTATATCAGATAATTTCATATTAGATCAGTTTTTCACTTAACTTAGTTTAAAATGACTTAGAATCGAATTGGTTTTTAAAACAAACGTCCCTAAGTCTTCCACTGGATTACTCAAAGGATAGGAAGAAAGTATTTCTATTGAATTCTAACATGTTCGGTTCAAATTGTTGGATATTCATTTTTATAAAATAATGCACTCTTTATTTATACCAAAAATTATTCCAGTTCCTTATTTTACTTCGACGCTTTTTTACCTTATGTTAACTAAGTTATTAATTTTATACAAGTATTTTTATGATCACATTCGAAGTAGTTATGAGAAGAAAATCCTACTGGCAGGCTTCGTAAGATTAATATAATTTCCAATCCTGTAGAGAGCGAAATGAAGTATTTGTGAAGAATATGGGGCAAATAGCTTTATTTCCCACGGATCTAATGTAATGCTGAGACTAGACTAAATAAACGAATATAAAATATGCAAGCGATTGGAGAAGAAGACAAAGGAATTCCTAGGAAAATGTCATCTCAGATTTTGAAAATAGAAGGAAAACGCGTGATGTCACGGAGATAATGGGGGCAGCAATAGAGCAGACATTGCACAAATCCAGAATGTTTCCTTTTGCTTGGTAAATTTTAAGAAAGCAATCAACGGAGAAGAAGGGGCAAAATTAATCTTAGTTCAGTAGGACGTAGGATTATTTGTCTATTTTGTAACCCTTATTCTTATTCCTAAAGCACGGGCTAACAGTCATCCGAAATGAAAAAGAATACAACTAAATACTATCAAGTCTCTTGCAGGTATTACAGCGTGTATGAATAACGTAGGGAGTACTTCCTTCATAGTTTCCCTTACATTTTTATAAGTTATTTTATTAGCAGGCGAGCGCGCTACTCGCTATGCTTATTCAGTTAGCAACGGAATGTTTCTTCTCCGGAAATTGAATCACGAATCTTTCGCTTTTCGGGGGAATGCTCAAGAAACGATGTTATCAAGAAAGGTTTCTGTTGACGAAAATGACATAAGTAAAAGATGAAGCTTACTGATAATAACCGCTTTTATATAATTTATGCACAAAGGAATGATGTACATATAGGGCAGACGAAACTTACTCGTAGAATAACTAACAAGACATTTGATGTGTTATGACGGAATCTGAAAATAAACTCTGCCAGCAAACGGTAAAAATTTTTTATCCAAAACATTCTTTGTTATATGAAATGACATTTAACCGAGATAAAGGGAAAACACTTATGTACCGGTAAAAATAATATTAAATACATTTAACTTTTTTCCGGATTAAACAATTTATCTTTTTAGTGCCTCATAATAAAGCAATATAAATTGATAAAACAACGGGATGGATAAAAATATAACTTTTCTTGCACAAGGCAAGATAAAAGAACATAATCTCCCAGATTAGGGATATGGGACTCAAGCAGTGAAACTATGCTAATTAGCTACGACAGGAGCTTACATACATACACAGACGCTGTATGAAAGCGAGGAACTTTCCCAAAAAGCAGAAGATATTCAGAAAAGGAGGATAGATTGGGCGATAGCTACAAATCCCTCCACCTTTTGGACATACATATGCACAGTTTTAGAATGCAAAGTTTTGGAATATAACGAACAAGAATTAAAATACGTTTGAGCGGGAGTGAAGTCATCTCTGTAGCCTAACCCAAGGAGTAGAACGCTCTCGATAGGCACAACTTTTAAGTTCCCAGAACGCCAAGACGGTCAATGATAGTCCTGGAGATCCTCAGAGTGGGGAAAATGATGGTTCCAATAACATGCGCCTGAACAGCAGCAATGCTTATTTCTGTCGGTAAAACTATGTACAGAATTGCTTGCGAAACTATTTGACAGAATTAAGTAATTGGAAAAAATAAACACGGAACTTTCCACTTAAAACTTTGTTTTCATTCTCGACCATGATATCGTTGCATCGTCACGTCATCACGAAACAATAGTCTTCAACTAAAATAAAGTTTTAGGTGGAAATTGCCCATTTTCTGTTTCTCCAACTATGAAGGATTTCCACAAAGACCCGAAAATGCCTTACAGAATTAAGTAACTATAAACGAGTCAAAAATTCAATCTCAAACTTTACACGAAGAACAAGTATGCAACAGAAGAATATGCAAGTCTGAATTGAGGAAACCAAGTTTTGTTGGACGAGGAGGGAGTAGTTAGAAATTCATTGCGGACCAAAGTGAAATGTCATTATCATTCCAACTTAAATTAAGGCTGCAACGAGGGCATAGGGTCAGTGTTTGGGATCCGCGAGAGAAAGAGAGAAATAATTGAGGGACTGGATAAAGCCAGGAGGGAGATTTCTTAAAAATTGCCAAGAGAGAAAAAAGAATTGCTGGAATAATTAGGATGAGAATCCTTAATGAACGCCTGAGAGCGAGAGAAACACTTTAATATTACAGAACACCTGAGTTTACTTTTCACACCGAAGGTACCTTTCAGGCACCAGGCTACATTGGTAGAGAGGATCACCATGATAAAAATAAGTTGGATGCCAAGTCAAATATGAGAGACGTGCTTAAATATTTACAGATTAAAATTGCTCGGTTTTCCCTCGCACTGGTAACGACCAGAAGATAAAGCCCCAAAAAAAGATGTTTTAATTTTAATTGATAAAGCTAAACGATTTGAAGAGAGACACGTTTGAAATGAGTGGATTCATTTTAGAAAGCTTTCATCTTACTCAAGTTTAACCAAATTAAATGACAACGGTTCCAGCGCAAAAAAATAGTCATCGAAGTGATTGATACAAAAATTCATTTTTGCCAATGTAAAGATATTTCTCTCTTATTATATGTCCGATTATCGGTATCCAAGTTAATTATTAGTTAAATGTTTTTATGTGAATTTAACCATTTTAATAATTATACATCCATTGTCAGTAGAGTGGCAAAATCGAATACTGCTAAGTTGGAAAACCATACGAGATAGAACAAGGCCACGGAACGAAAAGAATTGCGTATTACTTTCTTTTTCAGCAAATTTTTGGTAATTATATAGGTCTTTGGAAAACTGGGATCTTGTTTATAACCGTATGTGTAGAGAGAGGTTACGTGAGGATGATTCTAGTGGCGAAGTTCCGAGCCTGCTCTTGACTAAAGAGATTACCAAGCAAGGGGTGACGTTTTCACCAATTTTCATTAATATTCTCGAGGGTGTTTCATCCCCACTTGTTTGTCCTTGCTTTGTTTGGTCCATATTGTTACATTCTGATTTTGTTTGTTGCTTGTATATCTAAATCTACCTCTATTTGTGTATAGCTCAGGGCATTCATATATGCGTGTCCGGTAAATATTGTGTCCATGTCCGGTAAATGTTTGGGGGGTTGCATTTTGTAGCGTAGTGGAATTTCGAGTAAGTCTTCGACAGAGACGAGTGGCAAAAGTAAACGAGAGAACTAAAAAATGTAGAAGCGCGGACATGCATAAAGACATGGAGAGAGGGGTGACGGAATGATTGAAGGTTGTGGGCAGGGAACGAATTAATTCAGTCGGATTCAAGAATGGGAAAGCTGCGGTCAGTCGGTAAACCAAAGGGGTGGGGCCTCTCATTGAATAGCGGGTACAGAGCGAACCCCTCGGAATGGTAATGAATGACAATAAAACGAAAGCTGGGCGAAAATTTCTCAAAGAAAAATGAAGACTGAATTAAACTAAAAGAAGAAGGTCGTAAATTAGAGTGGGTTGGTCCACCAAGAAATTTAGGTTGCATTTTTTGGAAGAAACTGGAAATAGTAGAGACGAACGAAGGAGAAGAATTTCTTCAGTGAATAAAAAAAGGTTACAAGAAGGAGAGGATTTGCGAGTGGAACTTTTCGCAAAAAAATTCCACCACTGCATTCAACCGGTGGTGTGATGGCGGATATGAATATAGATCTTAAACAGATATCATAGAGTGAAAATTCACACATCAGCGTAATGAAAGGGAACCCTGCCCCGCCAGCGCCATTATTTATTTATTTATTTTATTTATTTCCAATCGCCCACATAGAGCACTAAGCGGCCAATTTAAAGTGGACACCATGAATTAAAAAAATATATAATAGCAATGACGAAACACACACATCCATGCCCTAGGTGGTGAAAGAAAAATCCGAAGAAGATTCGAGCCGGCGACCTCCGGGTTGGACGTTACCCCGCCGCCACCGAGACCGGCAAAAACACTCGGCCTGGGTTTAGTTAGAGATGCCTAGACACGAATTAACCATAACTGGAACTTGAACCCGGCATCCCCGTTCAGAAGCCGATCACTCTTATCTACCCGTTGGGTTATCACGACTTTATAGTACGACTTTCTAATTTTGAGCGTCGTATTAAAAGAGGCGGATAAATGGTCGTTGAGGATTTGAGTAGATATTAATCCTTTTAGTTGTGGGTGTGAAGAAGGATGGAAAAAATATGATCGAGGACGGATGAAAAGGTGCTAAGCAAGGCAGGGAAGGAAAGGATGGAAAGTTGCTGTTTCAGAAATGGAAACGGAGAAAACTGGAATAATGAATGTGGAACGTATATTAAGAGCGGAATGTTTAAAATAATGGTGTAAAAGGAAAATAAATGACATTATTTCTATAAAAGTCGGTACAGTCGCAGAACCCGTCAATAACGAGATATTAAATCGCGATTATTTCGCAAAGTATTACAAAATTGTGTACTGTTGTGTTCCGGTTGTACAAGTACGTAACATAATTAAATGTTCCTATACAAAAATTAGCTTGGTCATTATA
Source organism: Rhinocypha anisoptera (assembly GCA_011762765.2). Taxonomy (NCBI): domain Eukaryota; kingdom Metazoa; phylum Arthropoda; class Insecta; order Odonata; family Chlorocyphidae; genus Rhinocypha; species Rhinocypha anisoptera. The sequence continues at coordinate 3,534 of WURS02020208.1, read as the reverse complement.
AAATTTAGTAATTTACCCATAGAAAAGTTGAATGAAAAATGCTTGAGGCAATGAGGGAGATGGTGGTCATTGTTCTAGACAGAATATTTAAAATACCTCATGACAGTGAAAAAGCACGGTATTTCAAATTGGAACCATCCATTCGGAATAATAATGGTCATGATATATGGCATTGGTTGAAGAATATTTAGGATATTCACTTACAAAAAATGCGCAATTGAATACATTGAGAGACTGAAGTTAGGATGTTGAGATCCTGAAAAATAGGTATCCCAGAAACACTATGGAATGACGGGAAATCGTGGCAGATGCAGGATGATCATGAAGAGAGCAGGAAAGGGGTGCCGGATGGACGCGGCAGGGAAGGATACAAAGACGTGTTGGGTGAAACACTAAGGAGACAGGAGAAGTGGATGGGACGTAATGAGACGTGATGGAATGCTGAAGAGAGCTCGTGAAGGAAATAATATTTACAACAGGTCCGAGATTGGGAGGGCGAGGTCGGGACTGTTCCCTCTTCCCCAACATATCCCCTCGTCAACGACATGAATGTTTTCTTCATTCACAAATAAATGACTTATCAATATAATTGACGCAACTTTTTAAGTGGGACATAAAAAATTAAAAATAAATTAATATTAAATAAAATTGTGGGAAACACACAAGGATATTAACTGGATTATACCTTGACGAAAGGTATGTATTCGTGACGTGTTTTTTTTTCTATTTCCACGTATTACCCTGCAACACGCCCTTGCAACGGCTTGCAGGGCAATACGTATAAGTAGAAGAAAACATCCCCAGTAGGAATGCTCTGACCCAGGATGGGTGAGGGGTGGGTCAAAAAGCTTCGAAAACCTGCTCTTGCCAAAGTTGTGCAGCTTTGTTCAAAAATGTGAAATTACAAAAATTACTACATTTCTTACATTACTAATTACAAAAAAAGAGAAAACAAATACAATTAGGACGACAGAATCTTGAATTGAATTATGAAGGTAGAATGCTTGGGAAGCGAGAGGAAAGGCCAGGGGAATTTGTTGCATGTCAGCTGGTGTGTTGGGATGCAGGAAGAGAGAAGAACTTAAGACGGAGTAATAATAATTTTTACTTTTAACGTAATAGTCTATTTAGAAATTATATGGCCTCGGAAGTCTCCGATAATTAGTAGCAGTAACTAATATCGTCCATCAGGAACCAAAACTTGACAGGTAGTTCACCTGTTTTAATGAATGGTTACCGTAAATGAATTAGTATCAATAATAATATTGTGTATGATCTATTATAAATAATAATACCTCCTACTCGTTTGAAATTTGATCATTATGGAATTATTAGGTTCTCAAAAGTTTCAGATTTTCCTGCTGTTAAGATTGGTTAATCCCCGTATTTACAAATCTACCTAAAACAATAACAAGAAAGGCATACAAGAAATAGTTTTAGGTTTGGCTTGGCAGAATTTTTCCATCAGGATCACATTATATTTGCTTTAAAAAACACTATTTCCAACTCCTAGACGATGGTGTTAAGACACTCTAAGTAAATTCGTATAGTCCGACCCTAATTTTCAGGTTCAAAGGAGTGGTCTTAAAAATTCGAATGTATACGCATGCACGAGAGAGAGGGTACTGGAATAAATCCGTGGTTCGAGCGAACGCGCCTACATGCTTTGAATCGCCCCTGCCAGCTGAGTCACCGTATAGATTCGAGGGTGCACGTCCTTTCGCCGACTTATCGGCATTCTGCGCGTGCGCGTTAGGGAGTAGACTCTTTGTGCAATCCTTGGAGGTCGGGGTCGGACGGCGGGGCCGATTCAGGAGTCGAACTTTAGTCAATGAAACCCTCATCTCAAGCGGGGACGTGTACTTCGCGTTCCCTGTCTTGCCCTGAGGATAATATACGAACAACTACTGATGGAAGGAACAGGCGCGGTTCCTTTATTAATCTAATGCAATACTCCATTAAAGGCTTTGGCATAACTGGAGGAGAGTCCACTTCTTTCTCAATTTTTCTGATTTTTTTCTCACTTTTGGGAAAATATTTCTCTACATTTAGCATTACCAGCTATCATAACCAATAATATCACAGTGCATAAATCCAAATATTAACAAACCGTGAGGTTTTAGGGTTAATTATGTGAAAGATTTCCAGATTGGAGAAGAAAACTTATTCGAATTTTACTTGAAAAGAGATTTATTCACGACCCGGGTTCCATCATTTTATGCCATCATCTGTCACCCTGATGATGGCATAAAATGCTGAAACCCGGGTGGTGAATAAATCTCTTTTCAAGTGAAATTCGCATAAGTTTTCTTCTCCGAAATCCGTATATTAGTTTCTAACAGATCTCCCAACTGTCCTGTTTCATGCGCCAACCTCTAAATTCCCTCTCAGTTTCTAAATACAACATTATCTTTTAATTATTTCTCATACTCCCTCCTTGGCTAGGGTTCAACGTCCCTTTCAACGCGGTTTTCAATAATAATAATTTTAAAAAGAAATCCTGGATTTCACCTAGTCTATCAAGCGTCGTATAATCGTTTCACGTTTAAAATATTCAGCAGTTTGTTTTGCAGACGATTTTCGGTTTTTCTCTTTTTTTCCGATGTAAATAGTCCATTCTTAAGGAAAGCTATGCTCATTCTTTGGAGGATATCAGTCGATAGGTGTAGAGGGAATATATCAGATGGGGGAGAGGGGCGGGAAGAGAGAGAGAGAGAGAGACAGAGAGAGGGAAGTAGGGAGAGGGAGTACCCCGACATCGATACGCTCTGTGAGAGACTTGCGGGACTCGACTCGTGATAATTTACTCGCGTGCGGAAATCTCTCCATGGATTGATTGCAACTGACACGCGGAGGAGGCCGGCGATACAAGATCGAAGCCTAATCCTTTGAAAAAAAATAACCTTAATGTCTTTTCAAGTCCAAAAAAAATCTCACAAAGTTCGAAACGAAGAATGCAATTATTTTCGTCCATTTGATTGGACGCCATTCGCATGCCGACAGCGAGGAAATGAGTGAAGTTCGTTTGTTCACATCATGGTTAAATTCCACACATGAATGCGCTGACCATGAAAAGGCCACCGTTTCCTCGAAGGATGGGGGAAGGGAGGTTGGATTTGAAAATAATAAAAATTGCTGGCGCTTTTGGTGTCAATGCGGTTTTGTCTTAACTATGTGGAATTCTTTCATCTTGAACAAAACGGAAGAAAAATAAACAGAAATTCCTCAAATCAAATGTTTAGTTACCCGATTGCGATGAATAAATATTTGACTTGTTGAAGTGCAGTGTTTATTTTTTCTTCCGTTACTTCAAAATAATAAGGTTTCTCTTCGTTCTATTTCTGAGAGTCGCCTCAACCCTTTCGGGGCGCTGCGGATGGAGCTCAGATGGGGAAGCATCCACGCTAGAGAAGAAGCCCACGGTCGGGGTTTTAATCTCCGCGGGCTTTATTTTAAGGCAGCACAATTCCCAATTTACGTCTTTATTCATTCGTGTCTCACTTAATACTCTCCGCACTCGACAGACCCCGCTAT
>WURS02020197.1:0-11989 GCA_011762765.2 Rhinocypha anisoptera | reverse complement strand
GGGATGATTGTAGGGGGGGGGGGGAAGGGTGTTGGTTCCCCGTGGTCGCCCTCGGGGATTGGTGTTGTGATGATGTTGCAGGTGGTGATATTTGGTTATTAAGGTATTCCGTTGTCTGAGGTCACCGCAAGTGCACGCGAATCCGCTTAAATATTCACTCGGGTGGAGATCGAAGTGGTGCCGTGGCTTGAGCCGTGGCTTCGCATTCCTCGGATTCCGGTTCGATTTCCGGGAAGAGATGGATTTGTCGGTTACCTCGCGGTTCCCACGTGGGTTTCCAGAGGACGTCATTCCACTGCCAGGACGACTCTGGTGACCGACGGACGCGGACATCAGATTACTGGCAATGTCTCTCGCTATGAGGTTCTTGGAAACATTTTTCCGGCCCTGTCCATCATCGTTCTCTAAACATCTTAACAATCCACGAGGTTCTGTGAGCTGGGTTTTTGCTTCGGAATTCTTGGAGTATGATTCTAGTAGCAAGAGAATGCAGTAAAATTATGACATTATTTCTTACGACGAAATTATGACTATTTCATACTTCTTCAGCAAATGTTGATTTCTGTTGATGATGACACTCTTTTGTTTTCTTTTGCAACAAATTACCAAAAAAAATGAAGGCAAGAATATATGCCTGAAGTACACTTGTGTAACTTCCAGAAATAATGAAACCGTTAGGGGGGTGAAATGACTGGAATACCTAATGAATTTTTGTATTTATCAACAAAATTACTAAACTTGATAACTCTCTTACTACCTACTACATACTGTTACTCATTAAGACATTCTAAATCCATGTGCTTTATATGAAACCTTCATATTTTTATTGAGTTCGAGACAGCCTTGGGTTATAGTAAAAAGTTATATGTAATATGCTAGATAAAGTTCAAGAAAAATAAAATACTTATAGACAGTTTTGCTGTTTAGGTCTCGTGTCAAAGAACGGTTTACAAAAATAAATAATGCAATTTCAACAAACGCAATGTTAACGTTTAATGAATGGGGAGTCTGTCATCTCGGGCTGAATCTCTTTTAAATCCAAGAATCTTCACTTTTAAGTTATTTCAGAAAACTTTCCTTGCTTTTTATTTGAACTTTAATGGATGTCATAACTCCTCTTGAAAATCAAATTGATCGAAGTTCCTCCTCTCTTCCACAATATATATTTCATATTCTTCAGGCATGAAATTTTATGTCCCAAAATTCACTGTTGAGGAAGATTTTTTAAAATGTGTATGGAATAGTTAACATCACGAAGGAAATGATTTTTACGTTCGTAATTTTACCATTAATTTCAATAAGTTAAGTTTTGAATCATTTATAGATAAGCTCTTAACAATAAAATAACGGAACAACTCTATGCCTTATATGATTGAAATTCCATTAGCTCGGACTTGTCATACAGCTTTGATATTCAATTGAAATAGAATTTTCAGTGTGATCAACGGAAGCGGAAATATTTTAAACAGTGACCCAATTATATTTTTGTGTCATTCATACAAATAACTACTTTCCAGAGTGGAGCCCCTGACCCAATGGAAAACCCGAGATAACTACGTTCACTAATTGCTGACGGTTACTTCAGTTTGGTACGTATCTTATCTATTTGTCAGCCAAGTTGTTGACATCTCTAATCCGGGTTAAGTTTTGAATAGTGTTGTTGAACCTGAGGACAAGCTACACTAATTTCGTAACTTAAACTTAGATGCTGCAATATATGAGGTCAGCGGAGAGTAAAAATTATAACCAGTAGAGAGAAAGGAAGAAAATGATATAGGTTTTTTTAATTCTATTAAAATTTTTGTTTTCAATAGGCGTAAACTTGAGGCGTAATAATAAAATTTGAATGGAACTTGAAATAACCATAATTTCAGAGGAATTTACAATGTCTACCCATTTTTTTTCTTTCTGATGGATGAGTTCAACAAAATATAACTGTATGCTCCGTGAAGGTGAGAAAGTGAGGCCCTCTCACATGCATCTACTTGAGCTGTATGTAAAACAGTTATTTCCGGCATGGAATCTTTTCTCAGACCGTATTGATTGTGTATTTGAGCAGGGTGATATTGAGGTTGCCAAAATTTTCATTCTTTATTCCGTTTTGAGGAGGCCGTGGTGTTGAGGAGGTCGCGTCATTTGAGGAGGCTGAGAGACATGTGAGAGTAGAATTGAAGGTCTCAGAATGGGAGAAAAGACGAACGAAGTGAATACACTTCTGAGAAAACTGAGGGCATCGGAATAACACCACATTCTGATTACTGTCTTTAAGACTCGGAGGGAAGCCAAGGGTATTGGAAGTCAGTAGCGAAGGGGGAGGAGGTGTATCTGTGGAGGGAGAAGAACACCACGCATAGTAATTTCGTACAGTATGTTCCCTCGTACAAATAATAAAGGAATTTCAGTTTAAAGAAAGTCATTTTACAGCCAACTTTAATAACTCCGGATTTCATCCCCATCCCCAGGACGAACACCATATCCCCAATCTATGAGTGGTTTATTCTCGTAACCAGTGCATGAACCGATTAAATATTTTTCGCATTTCTAACGCACAAAACGATTTTTATTCGAATTCCTATATGTCTTGGAGTACAAATATATTTTTTACGTTTCTCACGGCGGATCCTCAGTCAAAAAAAAACTTGCAAAAAAATATCAAATTCACGGAATCAAATCGGGTAATTTTTTTTAGGTGGCAAACGTCAATTAAACAGTTTTTTCTCAAGACAAATTTGGAAAAAAATATCCTTTTCGAGGATATTTTTGCTTAGTGATTATCTAAATTACTTTATTAATTAAAGTATTTAATAAACATATTAAATACAAGTCATCGGATTTAACCTTGTTGTGACTAACTAGTTTTGCTATTTAACTGAGTGAACGCAATCAAATTATCAAACTTTTTGAAAAAAATTACTCATGAATCCGTTTTATTTTGACTCATATTAAAAAGAAACACATTAAAACGTTAGGAGCATCCTTTTTGTAGCGCCTTCTTTAATTAATAAGCTAAAAGCCTTTTATATCACCTCCGTATTTTATTTCTACGTAATTAATCCTGTCTCTTATTTATTTTATGTAGCCTCGAATAACGTCTCAAATGATTTCTAATTATTTCACCGGTGTTGCTTCTTCGAAACATTTCGATCCCCCTTGACTTCCAACAGCATATTCGGGTACAAAATATCATTTCTGATAAGTTTTTAATTTCTTTTATAAAGCATAAGGTCGCTGGAATAAAAGAGAAATAATAGCAACTCGCCATTTTGCACCGTCGCAGTAGACGGTCGGTAGGTAAAATCTTCGGCAAAAAGAAAGATTAATCTCACATTCGAGCTTTCTTGCCGCTGTGTGAAATTTGGCTGACACAAGTTTTTTTTTTAAATAGAAGAGGTTGAGTACTTAATGTAATAAAGTAAAGTGGTACCTAGCATAGCTTAAGAAGCGTCAGTTTGAGAAGGATAATAATGGTAACAAGCATAATTTAATGAAAAATTATGAAATTTAATATTTAATTAACAATGTCCTTGAGATGCCTAAACAACCCGATCCTTTAGGATTAAAATCTTAATAATACATATGACTTTTATAACTTTATAAATGAAATCAAATACATATTTTCATTAGTGAGGAAAATATATTTTCTGGCATGTCTTAGTATTTCCTATATCTACTAATTTCTTAGGTTTAATTATTTTTTAACTTTTATCTTAGGGTAGATCTTCTTTCAAATAATACCCTTAAGTTCACTTCCCCTTAGGTTCCTCTTTTATTTTTGCTTCAACAGCCTCCATAATCGGATCTTTTTTAATTAGAAAATGTCATCTCTTTAGTATTAAATTCCTAATTTTTCATAATATCGCCTTGAATATTTACTAATTCCCGTTGAAAAATTTGATTCAATGACTATGTTGAAAATATTAGTTTAGTTTTATTTCACTGAATGCATGATTTTTCAGGAAAAGAAAAGTAAAATATAATTATAAATATTGGCATTCTCAATTCATGAAAACCAAGTATAATTTATGCAAAGCCTCTAAATATCACAAACATACAAAATTCTTGCAGCGAATGTTAATAACGTTGAATTTAAATAAAAAACATTTGATGGATATTAACTCCAATCCCAAATATGTTTATATCCCAAATATTTATGCGTAAATCTTTTGTTGAATTAGTATAGTCATTTCCATAATTTGTTTTGATCCAAAGATTGGTTTGTAGCAGCCATCAAAGATATCCTGTCATCTTTATAAAATTGTAATTCCTCTCTCTAATATTCTCATCTACTCTATCTCACACGTCATGCTTGAATTACCGCCAGGGTTATTCCCTCCTAAAAATCCCTTCCCAAAAAGTTTTTATCAACTATATTTCCTCAATATCAGTCATTTTAATTACCCTCTTTTTGCGAGTGTATTCTAATCAAAAGATTCTCTTTCGACACCTCCTCTTCGGTATACTTCATTAGTTCTCCGCGGAAATGACTAAATCATATGAAAACTTGTCAGTTATCAATGATGTAAGCGAGAAAATTTCTCTGCGTCCCATGGAAAATCTAATAGAACGATGTAAAAACTTAAAACGCTGTCTAAAGGGAGCGGGATTTCTCCCCTCCACGGTACTGGCATCGTAATCCAAGACTTCAAGCGGGAAATTCCGACGCTGACGCTGATTACACGTGCCACTTGACCCCATTAGGGGTTTCGGGGAAGGAAATGCAGTATCTATTCACCCAGTCCCGATCGCGGAGCGCCCAGCACTCCACCGAGTAGGTACCGGCCAAGAACGCATCCTCTTGCGGCGGAGGGATACGGATGGGATCGTGCAGGAGAGGCGGCAATGCTCCTCGTCTTCCCGCCGTGGGACGGAGGAGGAAAGGGAGGACGAAAGAGAGGGAGGACATCCTCGGGGGCTATGGAGGGAGTGTTAAGATCCTCGGAAGTGCGGAAGGGGAGGGGGGGGGGAGCAGACGAATCTCACGGGGCCTCCTGATGATCTTCCCCGCGCACTCAGCGGTCCACCTCAAGCGGCGGCGGTTTCGGAAAAGCGTGGGTGAGAATTAATTTTCGGGAGAGACAGATGTGGAATGGAGGAGAAAAGGAAGGAGGGGGATATTTTGAGCCGGGAGGGAATGAGTGGAGGGAGAGAAGTGCGCACTCTCTATAGGAGAGGAGAAATGCTAACCCAAACTTTTCAACCGCACTTTCACGCTGATCCGTGAGAGCAAAGGCTATGCCTTCCATACTATATCAAGGTGTGTGATACTCTTAAGTGTATGTGTATATAATATGTATCATAATCATCAGTACGTCAGTCAGAAGATAAGTTGACTGATGTCCTCCATCCTCTCCCATCTAGTGCTAGCTGTCATAGGTATCGGTAGGTCTTCTTTCTGACGTCTCTGATAATTTCCCCTTTTATACGAGTATTTATCCCTCGGCCTGCCTCTCGGGGCCTTCCCCTCAATTTTTCCTTCTATTATATTCTTCGCGAGCTCATTATGTCTCAGGATGTGTATCCTATCACCTTATTCTTCTTTCCGTATCATACTTAGCCTTGACTTAGATTCCTCCGCTCTTATGAATGCTTCTTAGTTTCTAACTGTCCGTCCACTTGATCTTCAGTATCCTCATGCAGCACCATATTTCTGAAGCAATATTCTTCTTTGGTCTCGTTTTCCAATAGTCCATGTCTCTGATCCATAGAGTTCCCTGCTCCATACGGATGTTCTCACAGTCTGCCTCCTTATTTGAAATACCTTTCTTGAGCTTAGTATTTGCCTCTTAGTCATTGATCCCTTCTTATCCTGAGCTAATTAACCTTTGATATCCATAAAACGTCTTCCATCACATACAATATTACTTCTAAGGTAGGTAAAGGATTCCACGTGTTCTAGTTTCTCTCCTTGTAGTTCGACGTCTGCACTCAGCTTCTCTCTTCCGCATACTGGTGTTTTATTGTCCCTTCTATTTATTCCCATGTTGTACTCATTCAGAACTGGTTTCATCGTGTTCAAGGAAGATGTCCACGTTTCTATACTACGACTGCAATGTTGTCCGCGAAAATTAGCATGTTAATTTCTTCTCCATTCACTTTGATTCCTCCGATGCCCTTCTCTAATATTGTCCTCTCTCTTATTGATTTATTCTGAACACCCCTGGTGAGAGGTGCACCTTTGCCTAACTCCTTTATTTATCTTAGCTTCTGTTATTCTCCCATTTGTCATTGGCATACTGATGACTGGTTTCTAGTGGAGTTGGACTATTACTCTTCTGTCATTGTAATCAATGCATAGATTCTGCATCAAATTTAACATCCTATTGCATTCCATGTTTTCAAATGCTTTTCTAAGTCCGCTACGTATAGTAGCTTGTTTACACGTCTCATTTTTCTACCAATATATTCTTAGGCTGGGTACGACCTCTCTGGTTCCTCTACACTTTCTAAACCTGAACTTGTTCACCAATAAGTTTTTATCGATCTTTTCTTCCATTCTCCGATCGTTTATTATCGTTAGCATTTTGGGGGTATGTGACGATAAACTCAGCGTTCCTCGCATTTCTCTGTCCTCGTTTTCTTCGTAATAGCTATCACTTCACTCTTCACAAAATTCTCTGGTAGTCTACCGCTGTTATAGCTATCCCTGATTATTCCAAACGTAGAATCTTTAGATTTTTCTCGTGACGGTACGGCCATGAAGAGGGCGCAAGATGTGCGCACCGCGACAAAGCGCGTGGTTTTGGAGATGGCACACGCTTCCTCAGCGGTAAGGATTTCGTTGAGGCAATCCGCCTCAGGATCAACGCAATCCCTCTAAGATCGCGCACATCCCGCGACCACCCAAAGGACCGTACGTGTATAGCAGGGTGTCGAGGCCATCGATACGCTCAACCATGTCCTCCAGGTTTGCCACCGCACTCATTGCGCGAGGATTAAGCGCCACGATAAGGCGACCAAATACCTGGAGAGGGGTCTAAAATATATAAACCTTGAGGCTCCGAGAGAAGAGGTCATCCCCTCAAACGAGGGCAAGGGGAAGCCGGTCCCGGTTGCCGTTCGAGACAAGAAGGCATTAGTTATCGATGCTCAAACAGTAAGTGAACGAGCGGATTTAGATAAATCAAACACCTGGAAGATAAAGAAATATCAGAATAACACCTCCCTCCTGAATGAGCTCAAAATGAGAAAAGGAATAGCGGATATTGATGAGGTGTTAGGCATCACTTTGAGCAGTCGAGACATTTGGAGCAGGAGAGCTGGTGTTATCAAGAAAAAATATCTTAAGGTTACGGAGAGTAGGGTGGTAGTGGGAGGCCTGGTTCTGTTAGGAATATTTAACAGGACAACACGGATGAGGACTAGGTGGGAGCGGACAGGTGTGGGGTGGTTGATCCGGCCGGATGACGACGCCTGTGAGGGTGAGTAACCGCATTTTACCACCACCCCAAAAAAAAATAGCCGGCGATCAAAGGGTCCACCAGGCTAACCCGACATTCATTCAAATATAATAATTTATATTATGAAAACGTCTTTATTTTATAATAATGTCTATAAATGTATTTATGAATTGAACGTATTTATTCGTCGGAATATGTTTAACAGTAACTTTTAAAGCTATCCTAAAAGAGTGTTCCGGCACTAACAATCTTCAGGTCTTGTTTATATTTTTTCCTATAATTTACCTTAGACTTAAATTTTTTAAATGTACGGCCATCTTCATGACGTCTCCTATGGTTTTCTTAAAATTATGGGATGCTTTATAATTGGTCCAAACAAGTTCCTAGTAATGCCATTCTTCGTTTTCTATTTCAATTTAAACATCCTTTTCGTTTTTTTAATGTTTTAAGAGATTTCTATAGACTCTGTCACTCTAATAGATGTGAAAATGAATTAATATCATCTTAAATAAACATTCCTTCATCACAGGTCACAAGATATTGGCATATTTCCTTAATTCCAAATGACAGAAGAAACTATTCTAATAGACTCATGAGGTACCGTTTCATTTAAAATTCCATAAAGTTGTTAATTTTAATTTTTTCAATAACTTAAGATTTCCTTAGGTTATTTTTCTTCCACAAAATATATATAGAGACAAACATGATATATTAGTTTTATGATATACCTGTCAGAGTGTTAGGGTCAGTAAGAGGTTTATGCCAATGCCTACCCCTAAAGATAATCGATTGAACCATTCCCGGTGAAACCTATTTTTATAATCGCGTGACTGAAAACAGTAACTTATGTAGCTCACCAATCCCTCCTTAATTTGACTAAATTTTAAACTTTTCGGAAATCTACTAAATACACCATGAAGGTCACAACAAAAAATATTTTTATAAGGGATCTGTTTCATATTGTTCAAATTGGGAATATAATTAGATGATTCGAGAAATTTAACAGATACAGAGATAACAGTGAAAAAATTAAGAGATACAATGATTACAACTATAATATTATAATTTTTGAACATTAATTCTCTACATCGGGACGGAATTGATAATATCCAGTAAAGATTAAAGTGTATTGTACGAATATACCCAATGGTTTTTGCTAACCTAAATACTTTTGAAATCGTCCACGTTTAAACCTAAAAGAAGATTTAGTCTTGATTTCTCTGCATATAGATAGGGGTCTCTTGGACAAGTGAGTAAGGAAAGGATGTTTAAAAGTTTTTATACGGAGTACAATATGCTCACCGAGGAAAATGAATGAGGATAAAATGGAGGTATCTGAGATGCGGATGAGGAGATAGATGGGGAGAGAATAGTGAGCAGAAAGGAGAACAAATGAAGAGGTGCTGGGTAGGGTAGGGAAGGCAAAACACTTCTTGTTGACACTAGAAGAAGACAGGCAAAGTGAATAGGAGAAGTACTGTGGTATGATGGAATACTGAGCAAAGTGTTAGACGGCATAATTTTTGGAAAGCGAGACACAGACAGTAGAAGGATTTGCATGTTAAAGGACATGCCGGTGATCATAAACTAATTAGAACTTAAAGTGTGGTCATATTAATTTATGTTAATGTTGAGTAGTTCTACTTCTAAGCGCTGTAAACCCTGTAAACCGCCACAAGGGCGTGTGAGCCACCACGAAACACTCACATTCACTCCCAAATGCAAATGTTAAGAGACATTTCATTCAGAATGAAGCAACCCTCATGCAAAATAAAATAGTAGAACATCATCCACAAGATGTGGGACAATGTTAGACTTCTGAACACAAACATGCATGAAAACAACTACAAATGCCGTCATAATATGCAAGGTCCAAACGAGAGCTCTTCTCCTTATAAATTATCAACATACTTTCCCATATGACTAACTCCTTTACCTTTGGGGACAATGAAATGGTTTCGCGACCCTAATAGGGCTGGGGGGAGGTAAGGAGAAAGGACCGTATCTCGCGGACGGATAGTTATGGGGTGGGGATTAAGTGAGGGGTATTATAATAATTAAAATAATATAATTAATAACAAAGATATTATATTATTTGTTATTTACTTATAACGTCTGATATGTTTAACTACCTGATATTTTCCTTTATTTTTTACTGAATTTATTTATAAATCAATGTAAGGTCATTACTGGATATTTTTGAATTTCTGACAGCACAAATCAAATAAACGTAAATACAGGGTTCAAAATCCTTGCAATTATCTGTCATATAAATGAACCTCTCTGCATCTTCCACAATTTTTCTTTGACTGGTATAATTCTCATAAATATATATATTACTAAATTTGACTTCAGAATAATTCTGGAAAAACAATTTGATATATAACAGGAGAGTAATTTCATTTATTTAATAGTAATGAATTCCATGATTACAAACGATTTAATTCTTTTATTTGAACCTTTAATATTTCTTTTTATTTAAAGTTCTAAAGTGGGAAATATGACTTCGTGTGGCTAACAATTCGTATGTAACATGTATCAGTACCACCTATATCTTCATTCTACCTTCAGTGCTGGAAGCATTTGTTATAGGTAGGTAGGTACGTTATAGTTATTCTTCCATCTCTGGATCTGTATGTTGTTTCAGTCTTTTCAAAGCACCCCCTCGTCGATTTTTTTTCATGGCACTTGTCGCAAAATGAAGGAACTTTTTATCGTTAACAAAAAGAAAGCTTTAATTTACGGCCATTCGCACCAACCCTTCCGATACCCTTCAAATCCGTCTATACGTTCGTATCAGCAGGCAGAAGGGCTTACGAGGCCGTATATCACCGAGTCGGCGGCGATTTAAGCCGGATGTATGGCCCCACTCCTACAATAGATTGATTCCTCCAGATTTCGCCGTTTGAATGTTTGCAAGAACACGTTTTCGATAGATAGTTATCGTAAAGTATCAGAATCCGCAATGTTAACAGGGAAAATAGGAACACACAGATTAGGGTTCTGTATTGCTGTCAAAGAATTTTAACTTTTGTAATAAGATATCGTAAGATTATTTCGCCTTGTTAAATTCTATCTTTTTTTTTAAATGAAAGTAATCTTTCAAAAGCTTCGTTTGACAATAGGTTAACACCAATTAGTCACTAATATAAATGTATTATTTTCTTAACTTCTTTCACCATTTCTAATTTTAACTCTTTCGTCAAAACGTTTTTCGTGCCACATTTTAGCTATATAAATTACTACTTCCAGTTTTAAAAATGTAATTTTAAACGTATTCACCTTATAATATACGAACATTATTTTTATATGCCGTACATTATTTTTCTTCGTTATCTGTTGGTTCATGTGGTGTATTTAATGTATGTAGAACTTAAAATAATTCGAGTTTCAGTGGCAAAAAAATCACTCTACCATCTGATAAAATGTTTGAATTCGATGAAAGGAGAGGGTTCATGAGCGGGAGGGTGTTAGGTTTCCAAGATTTCTAATGTTTTTTGTTAAAATTATATTTTTAACTTTCATATTTTGTGAGGAAACATATATTTCATACATTTTCATATTTCGTTTTCAATGGCTTTCTCCATAAGCTACCTACCTATAAATATAGATTTTCAATGACTTTCAATAGACTTAAGAGTAAATAAAATTCAATTGATTTATTTATTCGACATCGGGAATATTTAAGAGATTGTTTTTTTATAAAAGAAAGATTTTGAGGAGGTAAAAGTCCTTTAAATATACATACATGTTTTTATATATTATCTCAATATTTTTCCAATATAATATAAACGTAATTCTAATGTAAATATTTTGGATAACTTAAAATGATAACGTTATTTTTTGTTAATAATTAATAATACTTTGGATCGTTAGCCTACATGCTATATTTATTACAAAATTTGTTTCAGTCATCACAATGGTTTTACATATTAAAAACTTAGCAGGATGTTATTCTTATTTCAGTATAGTGATACCAAATGTGGCATGTAAAAATTTTATTCAAGAAAAATAATAAGTTTCGTAGTTTCCGCTGAGGAATAGGCATGCCATTTTTCCAAACCCCAGATGAACAATAAAGGTTATTGTTCCAAAGGTGTTCTTTTGCTTGCATCCGCCTATGTTCAAGCAATTGCAGATTTTTGTAGCACTTTACGTAGCTACTTCATTTTTTTTCCTCACGAATCCAAGTCGATTAGGTGTGTGCGACAAGTAGGCGCTTCACAATAAAATCCCGGAATAATGAAGCACATACTTCGTATTATTCTGGCATTGCTCCCTTCCCATGTGTGAAATACGTGTCATGCCAAGATAAAAAAAAACCCCCTCACATCCAAGTATGTTGTTCCGCCATGCCCCCCTCCTCGTTTTTCCCTCACCCACGGCCCACACACAAATCCGACAGCCTAAAAATATTTGGTATTCCCGAGAGATTCCTACGCAAAAGGGCGAAACTTGAAATAAAAAAAAGGGATGTAATCTTTCTCCAGCTGATAAACATTCAATAAAGTTCAATACTGAGAAATAAGATTTAACGTACTGCGTATTTTTCCACTAAGATTTTTAATCTGGTACAACTAGTTTCAACGCTA
>WURS02020186.1:0-10000 GCA_011762765.2 Rhinocypha anisoptera | reverse complement strand
ATTCGAATTGGTGATGAATTCAAATCACAACAGTGAAATTAAGATTCGAATTGGTGATGAATTCGAATTACAACTGTGAAGGTTAAATTCAAATTAGTTAAGCACATTGGATGTTACGTAACACTCACAGTTCAAAGTGGGACAGAAAATGAAAAATTGTCCAAGAATAGAATAGGGAATAGAAAACCATTATCATACTTTCTTTTAATATACCAAGAGATCATCATATTAAAATATTTAAAATAATAATAAAATAATTTATATATGTGTTACACATTTAGAATTTAAATCAAGTCTCAAAGAATGGCGGTCAAAAAAGAATTTGAAAAAAGAGAAAGTAGAGTGTAAATTAGACATTTTCAAATAGAATAACTTAACTTAACAACAACACAAATCCAAGTTTGATTGAGTTTGTGCCAAGTTTTGGGTGGCGACCAAGTCACCAGACTCTAATCGGCTTAGCATTTGGATCATTTCCCATCTTCACGCTTGGATGAGTTTCCTCACTTTCAATGCGTTTCTCTACACTCTAGCAAATATTCTCCTTTTCACATTCACTCCAATGGCAAAAGTATGTGTATGACTTATTTTGGCATGTTTCACCAACTTTTGCACTTAACTTATACTTTTTCCTGACTTTTAGTGTATTCATAGTGCATTTAATTGGCTTTTACTATTCTTTGTGATTTATTAAGAAAAAATTGAGAAAATGAACAAAAAAATAACAAATTCAATCTAATTAAGGTAAATTTTTTACACTTTTCATATGCTATATTGATACAAATTATAAATAGATTTAATTGTACTTTGTGTTAACAAAGTCAATGAAATCAAATTTTAGTTATTACAAGTTTAATCCAAACACAGTTTATTAGATTCGAATTTAATTAGAATTCAATGTGCTACACATAAATTTAGATTCAAATTGTGTAAGAATTTAAAGTAAAACGCCAAAATTTAGATTCGAATCTGGTAAAAATTTTAAATGTAACACTAAAAATTAAATTCGAAACTAGTAAAAATTTGAATTGAAATCCTGAAAGTTAGATTCCAATTGGAATCAATACAAAAATAAATATTTAGATTAATAGCGGAAAAAATTGCTGAGTAAGGGTAAAATATGGCCAAAATTGAATTAGAGAAAAGTGCATTAATCTACTTGAATAGCCTTAATCTACTGAGCAAATTAGAAAATATTTATATAATAATAATAATAATAAAAACTCAAAATCTGCAAACCATTGTAGTTTTCAATGTTATGATTAGTGAGATATTTTTTTCAACAAAAAAATATATGCGACATATAAATATTTTGGAATCCTATTATTAATTTTGCAAAAAATCAATAATTTGATATCGATTTGGGTTTAATACTCAAGTATGTGCGGGTTTTTTACTTTGACTTTTTCCCACTCACTCTCTTACTTTCACTTTCTCTTTCTCTTCCTTCCTCTCTCTCTCTCTCTCACTCACTCACTCTCTCTCTCTCTCTCTCTCTCTCTCTCTTTCATTCGCTCTCTCATTACGTCTCCGTCAAGTGTTTAGATTCACATACTTATCATTTGACTGAATGACGTAACACTTGAGTCAGAGACACACATTTAGTTAGGCAATTTCGAATTGGATTGTAAGTGAAAAAGAGTGTGAGTGGGAAAAAAACACAATTTATTACAATTGCAACAACCAAAATTATTATTAGCCTAAAACGTGGTTTTCATTGTTTTTCTTTCATTTCTAGATATAATTTATAACATAATCTATCTATAAATATATATTTTTTACGGGCTAAATTGAGAACGTCTCTCACAATAAAAAGTGAGAGAGAGAGAAAACCGTATGTTTATTCTCTCATAATTAATTTATATAAATATATATTTGCTAATTATTTGCCCTTTTTGAGTTTGTCAATGTTTGCTTTATATGTTTGGTTTTTTCCACTTTTTTATTTTTATTAAATTAAATTAAACTAAATTTTATTTTGCTAATTTTTTCTTTGCATAATAATAGCAATAATTAAATCATACTAAGGAAGTAAAATAAATTATTTTTTTTCAATATTTTTAATTTGAACATGTATTTGTTCATAATTTTTTAAAAATTGCTTTGTAGCTTAAAAATGGTAATTCCAAAATTGACATTTTTCAGTTTATTTAATAATTTTGCAATATTTTTTCACTTTTTTTTAATTTATTAGTTTTTTATGATTAATAATTCCAACTAAACATGTTAATTATTTTGAACCAATTCACATAAAATTTTAAAAATATATAATAATTTTCCTGAAAGTAAGCTTTTGTGTAAAGCTTTATTTTGCTAAATTTCACAAAAAACCAAATTTAGATCTAAAATTTAATAAATAAAAAATAAATTACATTCCATAAAGATTACGTTTTATGTTAAAAATAATAATAATAATACTTTTGTATGTAAAACAAAAGATTAACCTAAATGATAACCTGTCATGATGATGCCCAGATGTGTTTTCTCTCTCTCTCTTTTCTTTTTTTTCTCTTTCTTTCTTTATCTTTCTTTTGCTTTGTTTCTTTTTTTCCGGTGAATACGTAAAATAATAAATTGCAGTGATTTAAAAGTGCACTTAGAATATTGAAGCAAAAAACTCATTGCACCATAGACCTAGACGCCCAATTAGCTAATTGAGCATCGGTTGGTGAGAGAGAGAGAGAAAGAGAGAATGAGAGAGAAAGAGAGAATGAGAGAATGAAAGAAAGAGAAAGAGAGTGAGTGAGTAAGTGAGTGAGAGAAAGAGAGAGAGCTGAGTGAGAAAGAGAGAGAGAGATAAAGTGAAATAGTGAGAGAGAGAGAGTGAAAGTGAGAGTGACAGAAAGAGAATAAGAGAGAGAGATAGAGAGAGAGAAAGAGAGAGAAAGAGAGAGAGAAAGAGAAAGAGAAACTTGCATCCGGTCTAGAGTTTTGGATTGTGACATTTTTTGTCTTTCACACTTTCTCTTACATTTTCATTCTCTTTCATTCTCTATCTCTCTCTTTCTTTCTTTCTTTCACTCTCTCTCTTTCTTTCTTTCACTCTCTCTCTCTTACTCTATCTATTTTTTCTTTTTTATTTTCACTCTCTCACTTTCTCTCTTTCTATTTCCTATTCTTTCACACCTTTTCCTTTTATTATTTTGCTCACACCTGTCTAAATGATAATGATTAGGAAAATAGTAAGTCAACATATGGGGACGGTAAAGTTCCTCCCAGGTGGACATTTTGCAGCCATTTTGTCACTCTCTCTCTCTCTTTCACTCTCTCTGACTCTCTCTCTCTCTCACCTTCACTTGTCTGGAATTGTTAATGCATTATTCCATCTAATTTTTGTTGCAAGCGTGTAAGCATTTTTCTCGTACATTCTCGTTTATTTTCATTTATTCTCATTCTCTTTCCCTCTCTCTCTCTCTCACAATTTCTCCCTCACTCTCAATTCCAATTAACCATTGTCACATACACTTGCTCACACAAACTCTCTCTCTCTCTCTCTCTCTCTCTCTCTCTCTGTTTCTCCCCGTCTCTTTCATTATATTCTATCCTGTCAACTTTGCTATGGTTTCAACTCTACCCTAAAAATATATAAACAAATAAATATATATATAAACCCAGACAAGATTAGATCCTAAGATTATGCAAATCTTCTTATCTTATATTTATAGAATTAACGTATTATCATCAGCATTATATAATCAGTTTTTCTTTTTTTTCTTATATGTTTTGTTTTATCCTTTTTCTTTGTTTTGGTTTTCTCGGATAATTATGAAAAAAGTATAAAATCTCCCTATTATCAAAGTTTGCTTTTATTTTTTTATTGTATTAATTCCTAAGGTTCAAAACCGTTTATATTGTTATGATAAATACTATATATTGTATTATTATTCTTGTAAAGAGATTTATATACTTTACTTAAGATGGATAAAATAATAACGTGCATTAACTAAAATTGTATTATATAGTATACAAAATAATACGTTTTTATCATATAATAAAATAAAAACATTTTTAAGCCTAAACAAATAATGTTAAGCTTTTG
Source organism: Rhinocypha anisoptera (assembly GCA_011762765.2). Classification (NCBI taxonomy): domain Eukaryota; kingdom Metazoa; phylum Arthropoda; class Insecta; order Odonata; family Chlorocyphidae; genus Rhinocypha; species Rhinocypha anisoptera. Next base: position 5,961 of record WURS02020186.1, on the reverse strand, counting down.
TTTAAATATTTATGTTAAAATAAATACAATTTTAATTAGACTAAATTTAATGTAGAAATAGAAATTAAATTCTAATTATTTTAAAAAATTAAAATTTTGTTGTCAATTTCAAAATTTTTAAATCAATATTGACAAACATTCCAGGTGAATTCAAATATAACGTTTTCAATGGTTATTTCAATTCTTAGATTTCGTAATAAAAAATATATAAAAATTAATTTAATTTTATATGATGAAACCTAATAGAAAATTGGAAAATTACAAGTTAAATTAAATATTTGTGTTGGTCTAAAAAATAATAATTAAAATAATTTATCTGTTATTATTTCTTATATTTTATTAAAATATATATCATTATTATTACTTATGAAAACTTAACTCTATGTTTTGCAATTATAACTTAAGCTTAGAAAAACTTGTTTGGTATGTTGTAATTTAATAAATTAAATGAATGGAATTTTACCTTTATAATAATTATATTATTATTATTATTAATATTTGAACACCAAAATAAAGTGAATTTATCTTTATTATTTTTTCTTGTTTGTTTGCTTTTTACCTGCGTTTTTAAATTAAATTTGTCCTTATTCAATTAATTTTTATGTTTTTATTTTATTACAAATTTTTGTTTTAAATTGATATTTTATAATATTAAAATAAATAAATTTAAATTGTTCAAACACCTTTTCTTATAAAAAAATACTTTTCAATCAACATAAATAAATTACTTGATTAAATTTTAAATTTTTTAAATTTGTACATTAATTATCATTAAGTTTCTCAGACTGTGTGACATGGAAAACGAATAATAAAATAAATAAAGCAAAACTAATCAAAAAATCTGTCTAGACTTGTTCATGAGCAAAAAAAATTATTCCCACATGAGTTTCTTTAATTCACACTATTTTGCTTAACTTTCCTTCTCTCTCTCTCTCTCTCTCTCTCTCTCTCTCTTCTCTCCCTCTAGGTAATGTCAAAATACACAGACAACAAATGGAACAAATGAAATTAAATCCCCGTTACAATTAGTTCGTTTGGGTGTTTTATGTGTCTGATGAGAGTTAAATGAAAAAAGAGAATAAAAGGGAAAAAAGTAAGAGAGAGAGAGAGAAAACGTGATAAAAAAACTTTCACTACTGGGAATACTCTATGATTTGTTCAAACTATGTTGCCTTTTGTATTTGCTTTGTTTGCAACTTTTTTTTCACCATTTTCAATTAAGCAGATTGAAACGAAAAAAAACACATTTCTAGGTGTTATCTTTAACCTAAAATATAATAGCTATAATATAATAATTATTTTGGTATAAAATTTTTTATAAATCAAATAACATATTTAATTAAAAATTTTTAAATTATATTTAAATAATCCAAACCTTGAAAATGCCCTAAAACGTAATGTAATTAAATTTTTATTTAAAATACCTATTATCAAAATATTAAATAATTATGTAAAAAGTTAATCTATTCCATTTAATTTAATAATAGTAAAAAAAATTTTACACCTGTCACAAACTGCCAGTCAAATTTGTCCGCTTTTAGTTAATGGCTAAATAGTATACTTCTCTGATATATGAGACACTGGGTGAAAAAAAGTGTCATTTAATAACGTATATACCCAAAAAAACTGTCTCTTGCATGAATGGTGACATTTTATCCGTTCCGGTAAGTCAATTTTACGTATATATGTGATATCAGTAATTACGTAATGGGTAATTTTAGAATTTTTTGGTTAATGTAAAATATAATGTAAATTTCAACAAATATTCAATTTATTTAATTTTATATAATTGTTAAATTCCACTTTTGTGTGCAATTTATATTTTATAATAAAATTCGTCATTTGGGTTTTCTAGAGTTTTTGCCCAAGTGATTTGGATTTTTAAGCAATTCGTTTTTGACTTTCTGTAGTGCTCTCTGAAGTCTATCAACTTGAGTCAAACTGTTTTTAACAGATTTGAGTTTAGAGTCTATTTTATTGTTAACTCTAAATTCAAGTGTTCAACTTGGAATAGTTTTACTGTTTTTGCGGTGAATTTGTATTGTTTTAGAAATAATATGTAAAATAAGTTTAATTTTACCATCTAATATCTGTCACAAGCTGCCCAATGTTCTAAAATTTTTTTTATTAGAACTGAGTTTAGAGTTTAAAGAGTAATGCTAGAAATGTCGAAAATTTCGCATGAATTTATATCACTGTGATAATCCATATTCTAGGGATTCAAAATCGTGTTCAAATTTGTCAAATTCCAATAAATTTCAATGGGAATTGCACTCCAAATTGCAACAATGGCCATGAACAGCGCTTTGGAATGCAACTCCCATTGGAATTCATTGGAATTTGGGGAATTTGATCACGATTTTGAACTTCTAGTTTATAGATTATTATTTTGAGAGTTACACATTTTAATCTACACATTACAAGTTTTTGAACCATATAAGTTTTATATGAGAAATCACTGTATTTCCAGTGATACAAATTCAGACGAAAAGTGGCATCACTTGTCGCACGTTTTATATTTTTAGCGAGTTTGAGTTTAGAGTCTTTGTTTGTGTTCTCTCTAAACTCAATTGTTCTACTTAGAACAACTTTGTCTTTTTAGTGAAATTTATATTGCTATACACTGTTAAAAATACTGTCTGGTTATAACCTGACATTGATCACGTTTCTGGTTATAACTCGACAAGTCTTTGTCATAGACTTTTAATGTAAAAATGTAGGTTTATAAGCGGACATTTAAGAAAATCACGCTTATAAGCTGACATTTTTGAAATTGCTAAGTTATAACCAGAAACGTGCTCAATGTCAGGTTAAAACCAAACAGTATTTTTAACAGTGAACTTTATATTAAAATTAACGTTAATACCAATAAACCAGCGTTTTTAGCTGCTTATTTTTCCCGATTACAACCGCTTGAGCGCTTTTGGGGCACCAGGGATAAGCAAGCCCAACTGGCTGTTACGTACGCAGGACTTTTTTGTTGTTGCACATGAGATTACCACAAGTTTGTGTGATGGTGAGGCCACCACTCAGTCCATCCTATCACCGATTGGTGGCGTACTTTGGCAGTGGCGGTGGCACTTGGTTGATTCGACACACACAGATGGAGAGAGTAAGAGAAAGAGGGAGAGAGAGAGAGAAACGGCTGCAGCTACTGCTTGCGCTCTACACAGTCTTCAAGTTGGCTTTGGTTGTTTCTTCGATCGCGCACCAGTCGAGTTGCTCTACTCGTCACGCTCACATCACCATTTCTTCGCTATCATCTTGTTCGCTTGCTCTCTCTCTTTCTCTCGCTCTATCTCTCTCTCCGAGGTAGGCTTTTTGGTCTTTGTTCGATTGCTCTCGTTCTATTACTTTCACTTGTTTCTCTCTCTCTCTCTCTTTTAATTCTTTCTCTCTCTCTCCCTCTCTTAATTCTATTTTTCCCAAATCTCTTTTTAATCATATTTCCTCACTAACAGTTTGTTTAATTCTCTAATCTTACTCTCTCTTTCCTAATTATTGTCACTCTTCTCACTTACTCTCTCTCTCCCTCTCTATTTCTCTTGCTCTTTTTCTCTCAGGTAGGTTTTTTCTGGTCTTTGTTCGATTGCTCTTATTCTATCACTTTCCCTTCTTTCTCTCTCTCTCTCTCTTGTTCAATTTTCTCTCTAACCCTCTTTTCACAGTAACAGTTTGTTTAATAATTCTATATATTTTTCTTTCTCCTAATCTTTGTCACTTTTCTCACTTACTCTCTCCGCTCTCTCTCCCTCTCTCTTTCTCTTGTTTTTCAATTTTATTTCTCTATCCTGCCCTCGCGCAATTTTATCTTTTTCATTTTTTCTCTTTTTCTCGCTAATTTCTAACTGTTAATCTAACTTTATTTTTTAAATTTTTATTTTTTTATTTTCTTTTCTCTCTTTCTATTTTTAATTTTTTAAAAATCTCTTTCTAACTTTTTTCTTTATTTTTTATTTTCTGAAAATCTTTATCTTTCTTCTCTCTCACTCACTCTATCTCTTCCCTTATTCTCTTTGCATTTCTCATACAATCACTTACGTATTAGCACTTTTTTCTTTTTTTACTTTTTCTTATTCTCAAATTACTACTTACCCTTTCCTAATAAATAGTTAACTTAATCACTCTATTAGTTTAGTGCCACTAAAAGTGATCATCATCATTAACATAGTGTAAAATTTCTATAGGTTCCTGTGCTTTATGTATTATCTTAATTTACATATATATAGATAAACATATAAAACTACTAATAATAATTACTAATTACTACTAATAATATTATAATAAATTATATTATTATTATAACTATTAATAACTTTTAATATATTATATACACTGAAATTATAATAACACAATTAACTATAACTGTTTAAATTAAATTAAATTAAATTAATTGACATTTTTATATACTCATACATATATAATATATATAATTTTAAAGTTTAGTATGAACAAACTTTATTTGTATTTGAATTTGTAAATGTTTCTAATGCAGAGGTAACTAGTGTTTCATCTCTTCTGTTACATCGATTCATAGTGTGAACTTAAAGCGAGACACACTATGAGTGAGAATGCTAACCAGAATTTGGATCGTCGAAGTCGACGACGTGCTCGTGCCAATGAGGAAATGAACCGACGTCTCTACGCTGATGAAGTGCTGCCTGACTTTTCCGACGATGAAGGCGAATGGCTCAATCGTGAGGTTAGTTTGAGTTTTGGGTTCAACACATTTCTATGTTGCCTATACATACATCTTAAACTCTAAACTCAAATCCAATATAAAGAAAAATTCTGAGATAGCTTTACAGATATGTTTGTCATATTTAATTAATTAAATATTTTTCATTATTGCCAAAATATCAGTTACACTGTTCAAAATTAAACATTTATGTTATAAATTCTTTAGTGTGAAAAACTTGCATTAACTAGTTTTTTTAATTTGCCACTAACACAAATTAGTGTAATGTAAAAAATTTTGCACAAAAATTCTGATTTTGTTTAGAGTACAATAATACAAAAAATTATTATATTGAATAGATTAAAATATTCAAATTAGGTGTTTTGTTGTTGTTGTAATGTGTGTACTGATTAAGTTAGTGAACTAGCATTAACCCGTCTAATATGCATGAAAAGTTCTACGTTAAATCAACGTTAAAAAATAAAAAAATATCATAATTTCTGATTGGTTACGCATTGTGCCCGGTGTAAGGTAGCTCAGCGTTACCCATCACGTCTGATTTAAGAAAGCACAAGATTATACATCTGGCCAAATGTATGGTTGCACCGGATTGCCCATCTTGCAAGATGTAATGTAGCACAGGGTTACACATCTCACCAGATGCAAGGGAGCACAATGTTAGGTATGGGTAGTGGGCCAGAATGGCAAATGCTAAATGGATGAGAGTTAGCGCTACACAGTAGCACCATATCGACAAGTAGTAACTTAATTCTCACTACAGTGACATCTCTCCGAACCGAGTAGACATTGGCCATACTCTTTTCCTTGGCTCAATTCGGGTTTAATGTTTGACCTGACTGAATGTGTCATCAGTTGCTTTGAAGCTCAGAGAGTACACTCTTAATACGGTCTTTGGTCGCTTTGCCCGTATGACTGTGTGCGCAGTCTGTGCTCTGCAAATATATTTGCGGGAAAGAGCAAAAGTTTGTATTTATCAAAAAAGCAAATATATTTGTTTGAGTAAAGCTCTGCCGCAAATATTTTTGCGTGCGCTAAGGTCGGCTTTTTTAGAGTGTAGGATATGATGTTCTAAAATACGGTTTATTTCTGAAAGCATGGTTGGTTAGTGATGTTGGCTGTGGCTTTTCCCCTTTTTGCGCGCGTGAAAATTTTTAATTAATTTTTATATTAGTAAATAGATAGATAAATAGGCTAAGTAAATTACAGCGCCCCTAGCGGCCGCAGTCTAATCCGGTGCGGTACTCCGCACAGCTGACTCGTTG
>WURS02020175.1:0-11990 GCA_011762765.2 Rhinocypha anisoptera | reverse complement strand
AACATCTTCTCGAGCGCCCATTTTTACGGGCCATCGTTGTTACCGCTGCCTCATTGTACTCTATTTTGGCGGGAACGCAAGGCCACGCGAAGAATTGGAACTCCGTGTCAGCCTTTCCTGTTTGGTGAGTTGTGACGGAATAAGATTGTTGTCCCAGTCTCCCAGTCGTCCGAATGTCAAGTCGGCCGCGTTCAAACTCCCGGGCAAAGTGTCACGATCCTTGAACGTTACCCGGAGTGAGGGGGTGGGATACAGCGTGACGCGAAGGTGTTTTTGTGAAGCACGTGGGCATGAAATGGAACGAGTTCGTTTTCGGAAGGCGAAGGGAGTTCTTCTCCAGCGGTGCTCCCATTGATAATGTCGTCCTCGGCGATCCGAGGTGCATGCCGGGGAGATTCGTCCGTCGTCCGGGGGCATCGGCCACGGAGTAACGCGGTCTCGGGTGACCATGTGCGGGGCCACCCCACGCTGGAATGCCCGCCTCCTCTCCGCCAGACGCAGCCAGTCCTCCCGAGGTCCACCTGAAGTCCTCCCAACTCTCTCTCTCTCCCTCTCTCGACGTATTCCACTCCACGCGCTGCGACTAGGAGTTTTACGATCCACGATGGAGGGAGAGATTACAATACGCACGTCAGGTCAGGGTCGAGCATCGAATTAAGTTACGACGCCCTGAGATTCATCTCCCCTCCCCCGATCACCACCACCACCTGACTCATCCTCCCCCTTTTCGCGTAGGAGTGAGTTGCGTTACGCAAGCAATGAAAAAAAGGACTCGACTCAATTGGAAACAATTATCGCGAGGGATATTTCGTCCGAGCGAAAGACAAGAGGAGAAACTGGGAGAATTTTTTTTTTTTGAGCATTGCTTCGTGACAAAAGAAAAAAAGTTCTTGAGGTTATTGCGGATAAGGTAAAATAAATAAATATCACTTCCAAATAAAAGCAGCGTGGTTCTCGCTCGAGCCGAGTCTTCAGAGACATTTTTTTATGATATGGGCTGGGCAGTGCCGATAATCAACCGCGCCAAGGTCATGCTTTTTAGAGTTCACCCCCCGCGAGGTGAGACTGCCGAGGAGGGTGGAAACAGGGCACCTGTTTCCACCCTCCTCGGCATGTTCTTACGGCACGTTCATTATAGGCCGGTGTAATCAACACTTCGCTCCCCTTGGGATCAAGGGTGATAATACAAGGGAAACTCTTAACTGTGGTTTTATTGGCGTCCTGATTACAAAAAAAAGCCATCCTGAATAGTTCAAATTTTCAAGAACTTAGATCCAACCTAGTGTTTGGAGATTCCACCTTTAGAAACTAGTCGTAAACAGAAGCTCATTCCGAATACATATGAGAAACATGAGTTTCATTAGTTTGCTGATTGAGAAGGGAAATAATTCCCGACTCGACCCTAACCACCATACCCGGAGCATGATAAAGTTCGATTCGCGTGCTGAAAGTCGTCGTCTCGCGAAGCATTCGGTGATTAAGTTACTTTTTCTCCCTGCGGCCAAAAAAATAATTCAGCATATGTAGCTTAACGAAGGTTCTGATCTAATAATTCATTTTATGTCCGTATGTAGCGAAGGGAAGAGAAGAGATAATCTCGTCATAATATTTTTTTCTAAGGGATATATTAGGTGAGAATAATAAGAAAATGTGACAAAGTGTGCTCAACGTGATCCTGTTTTATGGTGAGAGAAATGATATAATGAAAATTGGGGATCACATTCGCTGTGGCTTTCACGTGATATCTTGGAGTAAAACGATATAAATAACATTATGGCATTCTTATAACTAAAAAAGTATTAGGTATATTTGTAACGTATAATAGGAACGAGAGCGGATTTAGAAAAAAAAATCTTTTGCGAAAAACCTAGAGCAAGATGTTATAGAATCGCAGGAAAGAAGCAGAGGAGAGAGCGGATATATTTTAGTATCTGAAGAAAGATTTACACGTGACGAAAAGAACCTCAAGTAGAAAAATCCGTATTAAGAGAAATATAATAACCCGGTTTCGCGACTTACTTTTCAACCGCAAAACATGAATATTAACAGACTCGTCATGTAATGATTACTACCGAGTGATCTCTGCTGTCCTTCGGAGAAACTTTCTTTGCTTATTTTATTCCGTATGAAAATAATATCAACATTGAGAGATTTCGCAATGCCCAATCGAAAGAGAAATGGCGACCCAACCAGATCGTGAAATAGTTCCAAGAGATCATGCAACAGTGGGTACTCATTGTGCTACGAATGTCATCTTCCTGCAATTGGTATAAATATATTCGGTGGTCCAATGTAAGCAGATTTAGGATGCCCAATGAAAAGATACTAAACATCGGTCAAAACTTTAGGAAATATAAAATTGCCGGCGCTGCGTTCAAGGAAGGGTCGATGAGAGAATATGGCAAAGTTGAAGCGAATAAAAGTTACTTTTTTTCATTAATAAGACCTGTTTATGTCATGTTACGCATTTAACATGTGTGGAGGGAAACTTCCGCATTAGTGGAAAACATCTAAGTGATTACCTGTACAGGGCGTCACGCAAACTGATTCACGAGAGCGAAAGTCCCTGAGCATACAAGGTTAAACTAAACTTGTGACAAAGTCATCATGTATGATTCTTTTCCATCGATATGAGAGAAATTACCACGGCAACACTACTACCACAGGCTAGAAAATGGTGACAAAGTTAGAGCCACCGTTATTCCACTAAATTCATAAACACTTTTATCTCCTGCTCAATCCCACAATACAACACTATAAAGGAGTATTAATGCATTAATAAATATCTCTCCTCTTGCAAACTTGTACCAATTATTATATTGTCTGTTGTCTTTTATATAGACTACTGGATCACAAGGAACGTATGGACGTCGGGCGTAATACTTCATTGAAAAAGGATGTTGAAGGATGACGCCACTGAGATGTACGTTAAGGAGAAAAGGGTTGGAGATACTTATAAACTTTATACAATGGACCAACTTGTACCTTCGACTTTGTTTTTAACTCTCTAATAAATTTTTTAGTATTTAATTTTGGTAGCTAAAAGCGTTGCGGATTAGCGGATTTTTTAACATTATATGGCATATTTGTATGTTTTTTTAACATGGAACAGAAGCGAGTAAAATGTTTATGATAAAAGGAACTTTATCTTCTTCAGTTTGTGTTGTTGGTTATTTACGATAGCAACACCTTTCCCCATTGTCGTCTTTGTGTCATCTTCGTCATATCTTATTCATCACTTTTACAACCCACGTCCTTAATAATCTGCTGTATGAATTATCGTCTTGTCCTTTCTTTTGGGGGGCAATGCACTCGCTGTGTTTTCATTTTATACTAAATGAGTTTTTACAAAGTTGAACCGGAAACCCTTCAAAACAAGTCACTTCTTTTTGTTTTTCCGTCAATTCCTTTTCGTCTCTTAAGTTAACAAGACTATCTCATTTGACATTGCATCACACCATCGCATTTCCATCATCCTTTTATAACACCATACCTCAAAAGACTTGAATGATCTTGTCTCTTCTAAATCAATTCTTCCTGATTCATACAAAATAACCACACACCATACATAGATATGAAAAAATCTTATCTGTGTTTATAGATCGATAGTGTTGGATGTAAATAAAGTTTTCCTTGAAGAGAAGGCTTTCTTTTTTGGCTTGGTCTATTCGACTAACTATATATCTTTACTAGTTCTTTCATCTTTCATTAGTTGCTCCCGGAGTTGTGAAACTTTCTCATGTTGTTTTTTTTAAATTTTCGGTAGATACGTAACCAACTCCCTCAAAGGAGTTGGTTATGTAGACGCCGAAAATTCACTAATCTTTGTTTTCTTTTATTTATTTTTCTGTCACCTGTCCATACGACGAGAGAATAATTTTACGATTTCTTTTATAGTATTTAGTTTTGTAAAGTAAATTCCGTTCTTTAAATTTTTTGTTTGAGTTTTAAGAAAAGATATACAGAGAATTTATTTTATTGTTAGTAATCCGGTGTTGTTTGGGTGAACTAATGCCTGTGTGAACTAATATCTGGAAATATTATCGAGGGGAATATAAGTAAGAGATTCATGTGAGGTCTCGGGAAAATTGTTAAAATCCTTTTAACTGCTGTTTTTTTCAATTAGTTGCTACAGTGCTCAAAGTACGTTATGTTTCTTGGAGGAAACTCAATTATTTACTATATTCGTAAATCCCTAAGCCTTCCGCCTATTTGCGAATCTTTCGCCTCCCCTTCCTTCTTATGCCTAACATTATTTGAGTAAAAAATTTTTATCAAAGCTTCTTCAAGGTTGTCGGACGCTGTGTACGTAATTTCTGATTTCACGACCCTTTCCTTCATTGCTCTGACCTACTCGGATGTTACCTCCAATAAACATATTTGGCAATTGTCAGTATTAAAATACATCGGCGCTACAAGGTTGCTATTGTTGGATTATTTTATATAATGTTTACAAATTTTCTTCCGATTAGCTCTAAAAACTCGATCGCGAATATAAAACACATCAGATGGACAAAATTATAATTTCTCTTCTAACAGATTTATTGAAATTGGAAATTTAGTCTCCATTCAATCAATAACTTTCCTCGCGATTTTATGGCATAACTTTTCTTTGTTTATTACATTGTTACCTTAAATAATCCTTGAAAAATTATCAGTACCCCTCAAAATTATTACTCTGCCTTCCGGGTGAAACCCTAGGAAGTGTTTGTTTCCAATAAAACTCATATTAAATTTCATAATACATGCTCTCGTAAAACGATGAAAAATTCCTTTTCTCAAAGAAGCTCATTTACGTACACAAAGAATTGCGAGCTCTGGTAAAGGGATCAAAAGCCTTGAAAAGAATATTCATGGTCATGAATCACGCGTGGCGGATTGGAAAGGGGGGACGAGAACAGCAAGTTGGAGGGAGCACATCCCATCAGGCAGAAAGTAAATTAGGGCACTGTGTAAGAGTACCTTGTCACTCTAGGCCGAACCAACAGTATTCAACAATAAATTTGGTTTGTTAGGTGAGGGTGGAGCTCACCTAGTACCTAACCCGACGCGCGAGATACTTCACACATCAGGTTTGAGGGGCCATAATTCCTTTCCTTGTTCCACCTGCGGTTTTACGGGAAGCTCTGATACCCAGTTAATCGATCGTTTGGATGCGACTTCACCGAGGGTAGAACTCGGTCCCGTGTTCAGTAGCCAAGTGCTCTACCGTTTGGTCTGCCACGATATTTGTGATAGGAGAACTATTTAATTCCCTCTGTCCTAAGCGATAAGTCATATGAAAATTTATGTTTCATCGATTTTCTCGTTAAAATACTAATTATTTATAAATCCCCCCTAATACGCTATAATTTCTCTTTCAACCCTTTGGTTAGACTAAAACAATCCGGCATAACGTTTCAATTTACGGAGCTGTCTTGTGGTTTCCAATTTATAACCCATTAACATTAATTTATATTCCTACAAACTCTTTGCCAAAATAGCCTAATTTAAACTGAATTATAGGAGCTAAATTTACTCCTGGGTAGTAAATTAACTTCAAAGGACACCTGTAAAAGTATTCTTTTGATCCATCAACCGGCTTCCAGTTCACATTACGTAATTGCCTTAGTATGTGTGAATAAACTGTTAATAACCATTTTATAATTATATTACAAAGAAAAGGAATCAAGACTGCTTTAAGTTAATATTCATTTGGCGAATTTAATAATTTTTAACAGAAGTAGAACCTCTAAAATCGGATGACTATTTTTCCATATATGTGACATTATTAGTGATGTGAAATAAACTGAATTAGTCATTCGGTTACAGTTTAAGCTTTGTTATTTTCTTAAGTTGTATATATCCATGATAAATTAAAGCGTATAGTAATTTTAGTTAGAAAATGCAATCACTTCATAAAATGTTATGTAAGAACTCGGACGCCTTAGCAAAGTGATATATAGGTTCTTTTTGGTACTTGATTTTCGTCGTTATGTAACGTTCCAGACCCCCCACACAAGAAATTATGCAATTAAGATTATTCCTTGGCACAGTTTTGATACATAATGTTTTGAAATCTAATGCACCTAGGTTGCTAGGCTAACATGTACCACAGCACTGTAAGTTAATATTAGCTATTATTACGTGGATCCAAAAACCCCCTAAGGGGCGACATGTGATTATTGACGCCAAATCGTAATTTTAATATTCTAGAGTAAGCCTCATTCCATTCACCAGTCGACATACCTGCAATAAGAAATCCTTAACTCTGAGAAAAGATTCTTAAGAGTACATATTCGTCTGCTCCATAATTTTACGAAATTAGGGTGCGTCTACCTCTGTGATCCTGTAGTAACTCGGATACCTCGAATAAATCAGTTTCCCATATCAAATAAAAACTAAGTTAATTTTCTCTACGAGCTGTACTAATATGAGTGTATTTAAGAAAAAAAAGATGATTTCAGTTGAATTTGAAAAAGAGAGAGACGCACTTTGTGAATTCCGCATTGGGCCATATTGGCAAGACGAGAAATATGCAAGTAGAGGTTATTCGGATGATCAACTGTCAAAAAGAGGGAGTAAAAGATATACCTATCAAAATACAGAGCGGAATATTTATCTGTATTTAGACGTGTGCATTAATATTAATGGACAATAACTTGAATTAACTTTTTGGCTCATCTCTCCATCACAATTGATTAACCGCTCCAATAACTATCAACTGTCATAGGCATAGACGACTCGACAGTAGTAAACACAAAATCGGTAAGCGATACTTTTCCCCCCCACGCGACATCGTTTCTCTCCTCACCTAGCGCCTCCGTCGAAGTTCTCTATCACTGCACACGTGTTCGCAGTTCGTTATATAATCGATATCGTAATCGCAGTATGCTACGCATCGATAACACCTCCTCCCACCTATGTATTTCATCTTTCTTCCAACACTTTCCAAAAATTAATACTGTAATCGCGGTGGTAGATGAAACGAAGTGGTTGAGTTCAAAAATTATACTATGGAAGAGGTTCTCAATACTCTTTAGTAATGATGACACGAATGGTTATTAGTGCAATTATAAAAAACACAATGCGAATGTGAAGAAAATCCTATTGCGTATCTGACAATGAGGGTACGGGGAATGACGTGATAGCCGAAGCAGAAATTTACTTAGCTATTTAACACCATTTTTCCAGTGTTTTGCTTGCTTCTCAAAGACTCAAAGAAACTATTACTACTGCGATAAGAATCGACCCCGAGTTAACCTGGTAAGTAGCATGCTTGCATGCATGTTTTTTTCGCTCCGATCTATGTTGGTTTGACTGTATGTACTATTCAATAAGAATAATGGATGCCAACAAAGTTTAAGATTTTTGTGGTCGATACGTCGACAGTGTGTATTGAAAACATTTAACTTTTTGTTTGATATTAACGACTTTCACCTTAAGAGAATTCGATTCCTTGCGATAATTAAAGGTAAACCTGGAATGTATATCATTTCAAGAACTACTACAATGGCTGGACTTGTTGAGTCTCTAAAGACTGCTACCGAGCTCTTTTAAATCTCCCTATCCCGCTAATCACTGTATTCCTAATCGGATTTCCCTCCACGTTGTTGTTTACCATAATTTAAATTAAACATAATTTATAATTTCATACTTCAATGATTGCGGTGATAGTCAATATTACTTTTTTCGTGGTCCTTATTGATGTGAATAGCATGTATTTCGGTAACCTTGATACTTGTTTGTAATTTATTCAACTTAAAATAACGAATATTTATAGGTGAAGGGAGAAGTTTATAGTTTCACTCGTGTGATTTGAAACCCATAAAAATATCTTATGTGCATTTTACATTTTTGTCTTTTTACGTGATTTAAATAGGAAATACTTCAAATTTTCCTTAAAAATAAAGAACTAATCTGCACGAATTAAAGATCTATTTGATGTTAAAATATCACTTTTCTCTTTTTTCTTATCTCTCTTATCTTTGACATTAAAAGAGTCTTGGACTGGATTAGACTCGCTTCCAGTTGTATAACATATCGCTACGATGTACGCATTATATTTGAAATATAAATTGGTTTAAAAGCTTAGTCGAGGTTAGTTTTTGCTCTCGAAGCCCACGCTGCTTAAAGTTCTCATTTTATCTTCCATGCTATGTTTCAAATGCAGGTAATTTTTCCGGGTCATTTAAGGAAGCGGTTAAAGTGACCTCCGAAGTTCCCTCAGGGCGTATTATGGCCTAGGGTTCAAACTTTTTAGCCTGCTGGTACATTTTAATGTGCTCCAACAGAGTCAACGTCAATTTCAGTAAAATAAAAGAATGACAAATGTATTCGTATAAAGGTAAATGATAAATGAAATGTGGCAATTAAAAGTAAACAGGAATATTAGTCTTATAGAGTATCCTATACAATTATTGATGAGATACATTATTATTACGCGTTTGGGCCACTGAAGAATACGCGAAGTATTCTATGTATGTAGATCTTTTTGACCGCCGTAACTCTTCCATCATTTCGCCGAGTGCATTGTTTCTTTCTCCAGACCGTGTCGTCCCCGTCTTCATCTACCGAACCTGTCCGGCCTTCATTCCCAACCCGTCCACTTGATGTCTAAACATGTTTCTGTCTTCAACGTCTCATTCTGCTACGAATCTTTGCTCCCTTCAGTTCTTTCCGCACTTCTGCTATCCAGATCATGCCTTTTACTCTTTCCGGTGTGCCCGTGAATCCTTTTGTCGGTCGCCCGTCGTCTTTCATTCTTTTGATCTCCGCCCGCAGAATTTCAATATCTTTATTTTCATGTCGTGAAGTACGTTTGGCTCTCGTCGGGTCTCTTGTCCTCCCCTGCAATCTGCAGCCTTCGCATCCTCTTTCGCCTCCCAGAATTTTTCAGATGACGTCCCTTTCCAATTGCACTTATGCAACGAAAAAAAATACATGTACAGTGTGGGCGTTTTAATAAATTCTGCTTACAATATACGTATATTTTTTCCTTTGAGAATTGAGATATGGGAATTTTTTATCTCCCTCTGATTTTTTAATCTCTAGTCAGGTGCATTCATTCACTTCAGTCATGTGCAATTCATTTTATTGAATATTTATTTACACTTTTTTCTAATATTCATGATTATTTATTTATGCATATTATTTACGCATTCATTTATTCGGACTCGACGACTGATGCATCTTGGTGTTCCTAGTCATTCCTTACCTTCTACTTTCCCTTGAATTCAAACGTTTACCAAGTCACCTCGTCTTAAAGCTCTCTTTGTGTGTCTCTACTCCTTTTAAGTGCTCCGAAAGGACTTTTATCTTTGATTCTTTCCTTAAAAATCCCTCGTTTCTCACATTGTATCCATTGAATCCTCGGCGATCGACTCCAGCGCAAGTTCTGGAAAAATCACACTGCCGCTTGTTTTTTTTCCCCTTTCCTACGTCCCATTCTACGCTATGAGTGAGGGTTTTCAAGCGCCACTACCTTACGATCCGCATGCCTGATTCTTACGGTCTCCGTTTTTCCATTTTTATCGCTTTAAATACTTAATTCCTCCCCCGACTCAGTACCCTCGAGTCCACACATGAATCCAATGTTTTCACGTCGGGAAAATTTCACTCGACGAAATGCATTCATTTCGCATTTGTGAACTCTGGTGTCCTCGCCTTCTGAAGAGAGAGAAGAGAGTAAATAATCAATCGCCACTTCTTCTTCCGAGCAAGTTAATATGATCGTTCACAATAGATCAGTTGAACGTGCGTGCTTAAACTTTATTCCTTAGAAGGTGCCTCTTTCCTCCGATTCACTGCAGCACTTGGGAGTTCCTTTGAGCATCACACATCTAGCTTCGTAATTCGAAGTCAGCTTCGTAATCGCCTCCCGGTGAAACGGCTGCATCTCAACCTTGAGCCGTGCATTGCAACTCTTGCACTCCTCACTTTCACTCCCGCTTCGTTCCCAAACACACGGAGAGCGATCTTCCACAAAAGTCCAGAGATATTTTCGATCGCACCAACGTGCTAACTGCACCTCGGTCTCGCAGTCGAACTTGTCGACCCGAGTTCACTCATGTCTCTTTTCTCTTAGGGATTGCTTTTATGTAAGTTTTTCGATGCATCGCTGTATGTTTTCTTCTAAAAATTATTTCCTTTTCTATATCCCGTCTTCCTTGCGATTTATGTGTAATATTTTGTAAGAAATGTTATTTTTGCAAGTAATTGTCGCAATAATTTGTAAGCTTGTGATTAATGTAAATTTATGTTACCACCTGACCAGATGGTCAACTTGTAACTAATAATAATAATATTTACTAATGTGTGGGGAAAACGTAAGAACAGCGGGCTGTTATCCCTGATGAAAAACACGTTGCAGGAAAACGCCCACGCAAGGAGGAGCTGTGAAAAACATGCGAAAACCTACTGATTGGATAGCCACTGTGGATAGATCTGTACTCATTCGTCTACATCTAAGTAATACCCTGCATAAGCCACCGCAAGAACCTGTGATAGGGGGTGAATGAGCCATCACCAGGCACGTATTCCCACATGCGTATATTAGATACTCATGCAGTTCAACTCCTTACGTGCAGGAATTTCAATGACAAATGAAAATACATGGCATGCGGAAAAAAATAAATTAACATTTAATTCAAAATAAACCTGCAGTACAATATACATACTCGTATATATATATACTAACTATTAACTAACTATTGTATCTGAGCTTATGGTCATATCTATTTGTCTTTAATTGTGCGCGGGAAAAATTACATTTTATATCTATCTGTTCGACAGTCTATCTCTCTAATTTTACATACGTGATCCGATCTACCGTAGTGAGTCATGGTTTGTAATATATTTTTGACTTCTTCGCTGAAGTGATCTTCCTGAAATGTGCATAATTTAACCTGTACTACAACCTACGCTCAGCGAGTGGTTCCCAATGTGATTTCTCCAATGAGCTTGTTACACTGCTACGTTGATCGTGAGAACCTTTCTCAAATCTAGTTGTTCTACGCTGCACTCGATCCAATACCAATCCTGTCTCATGAGGGTCCCCATATACTCGAGGCATATTCGAGACGGAGCCTAACTAATGACAGGTAACAGCGCTCTTTTACGGTCTCATTACATTCCCCTAGTACCCTTCTTATAAATCCTAGCTTTTTATTTGCTATTCCACAAATTTCCCGAAACTAACTTTATTGCTTATTTTCTTAAGATAGACAGAATGAGGGCGCTAAATTATAGTCTGTAAATGCACATGCATACACATACATGAGTAATCACAATGCTTACATAAATATATATGCATGTAAACATGCAGAAATATGTATATATATATATATATATACGAACACACGCACACACTTATACACATAGAAAGAAACACTTAAAAGACTCACATTGGGAAGAGATATTGCGAGACTTGCTTGCCCCTTCGTCGGTCTGAGAGATCAAATTTCTGTGTGTGCATGTGTATAAGTGTGTGCGTGTGTTCGTGTTTGCTGCTCATACGAGTTTTCATGAAGTATATATATATATATATACATGTGTGTGTATGTATATATATATATATATGGGTATATATATATATATACATACCCACATACAGATATACATACTAATTAATGGTTAAAGGAGTTAGAGAGAGGGAGAGAGATTGAGAGAAAGATAAAATGAGTCGAAAAGTGGATATTCCGATGCAGTTGGGCTTTGTGTGGGTCACTTCTGTTTCCGTAGAAACACCGCGTCGCGTTCAAATTGACCCGCATGGGATGATGGGGTTGGTGGGGGTGTCATCGCCGGAGGAGAAAAGATAGCGACTACGAGGACATGCCGCCACCAGGAAAGGAATCCACCCGCCCGCCCCACCACCCTCCTCCTCCTAGGGTCTTAAACTTCCTTATCATTTCCCCCAGTCAGGAGATTCACCCCGACCCCCCCCATTTCTTTTCTCTGATTACCTATTAATAGGGCTAATCATCAGCCTTTCCGTTTTTTTTTATCAC